>JBBPMM010000035.1:0-119243 GCA_038090335.1 Solioccasus polychromus
TGTAGTCGATTATCTTCGTCATATCGACTACCCTATTTAGCTCGTCACCGCCTTACGTCAGGCATACTCGCGGTCATTGCACCGCCATTACTATATTAGGACTACTACGCATTCGTATTTCCAACAGCATTAGTTCCTCTGATTATTTTTGGTCATTTTCGAATGCAAGTATTTTCGTTGCTCCGATCTTAACGGGTGGCTGACTCACAATACAGCGACACAACCGCCAGTCCCGTGACGCCCGCCACTGACTGGAGATTTGAGCTTCATTTTCCATTCCCATCCTGTCGAATTCTGTTCGACCCCAATCTCATCACTATGTCGTCCCGGAGCTATCTTCCTGGGCTCGAAAGTTGTCCTATATTCCGGGTGACTGGGAAATAGAGGTGGCTCATGGGTGATACAGCCTGGGTCATGTTCAGCCACGTCGTCATCGACAATATGCACCTCCTCCGATCTTCGCACCGGGACGCGTCTGATTCAATTACGCACAGTTATATATACTGCTGCAAGGCCAGGTTGACGATCATTGCGCGAATTGGGGCTTATTCGAATAAAAGTTGTGCCGAGGAAGAAGTTTGTCGCATACTACATTCGTGCATTGATAAATGGGGGACAGTGCCATCACCTGCCATTGAGCAGCGCACCCTCGGGTCCACACCATAAAATTTTCAATTACCGCATGAGAAACTTGAACAGCCCGAACATCGGGGTGGTTGATCGTGTTGATTGAGCCGCAGAAATGCAAAGCCTCATGATCCAGACTACCCGGGGCTGTGCGTCTGCTGAAATGCTCCGGGCTAGTCAGCAAGTCGTCATTGGTTCCGTGATGCGTGTTTCCAGAGTGGGTTTATAGTAGCAGACACTTGCCAACGGCAGCTCTTCCGTATTCTTTCGCATTGACGATGCAACATCATCGGAAAAACGAGGAATGATATCAACATAATTGCTAGCCTCATAATCAAATCATAGGTTAATTGAAAATGCCTTAGGTATATTGATATGGATGACCTGGGGAGGGAAAGGTTCCTAACACAATGTGAGATAGAAGTGCGAAATATGGATGTAAACAATAAATTATTCGGCAACAAGATCATTCTGCTCAAAATCGATAAGCAAGCACCGTCGGGACGTCGCCTTGATCCTGTTACCTAAAATAGGGAGAGAGATAAATATTATTAATACAGCCCGAAGCCCAAACGAGTTTACGAGACCTTGATTTAAGTTCTCTCAATTTTGGGATGACATCAGCTATGCATATCTTCTGCCACTTATCACGTTCGTAGTACCGAATCTCAACCGCGGTGGAGGGTGATGGAGATTCTTCCCGAGATACACAAGCCACCTCTTTCGATTCGACGACATTCCTTTTGGACGATCGACTCGATGCACGGTCGACATGGGTGAGTGACTTGCTACCACCTTTTGAGCCGTTCTTGGCGCTCTTCTTTCTGGCGAGCATTTTTCGAGCTGACCTCGGTTTCCTGTTCTTGTCTAATGAATCCTGGGACGGTCCGGCCCAGCTCGGTGGAGGCTCCCATGTGGAGTTATTCATGAATATCGAAGGCGGAGAGGAAGTTTCTCCGACATGAGGTACTTTCGAGTCAGAAGCGATAGACGTAGGCGTACTCGATCGCTTCAACGTGCGCTGAACATCAACAACAGGGCTATCGCTACGTTCGTTTGGTATGCGGGGAACAGGTCTGTCCGAACTCGTTCGCGGTGAACGAGATGCTCGCGAGTGTGATGACGACGCTCGCAAGGAAGATCGTCGGGAGGACGTGGAATAGCTACTGGATACCGTCGGATTAAGAGGGGTTATGTCATCCTCAGGACATTGCAATTCGCGATTGATGCATTCCAGTGGGGGAGGGAGGTTGGCGCGCGGAGGAAATGAACCGTCGACCGACCAGATTGTTTGGGGTTCTGTACGTCGCGTGCTAGATGCCTTTAACTCCTTCTCACGGAGCGCTAAATCGATCACGTCTAATTTCCGAGGTTGACGTACTCTACTCGAGCCTGACTTCCATGTCTGTATCAACTGGAGAGAGGTCGATCGCCGTAAAATCCGACGGGAGGCTTGGGGGTTGGGTGAGATGTCACGTGCAGTTGGCTCCCTCATGCTTGAGGACCTGCGATGGCCCTGCGACGTTGGTCCCACGGCAGGCTTGGACTGCGCGGCTTGTAGGATGTGAGTGGCCACTTTCTACAAATGGCATATGTAGCAGTTTCTAACCTGAATGTGGCTTATTCTTTGCGACGTCGACGGACGGAGGGTAAGAATCCGGGATAAGTGCACGTAGACGGAGTAATTTTTGCATGGGCGTGGGCTTGTGCGGATTTGCGCCCATGTGGCCACTTATATCCTTTCGTTTATCAGACCGATGCGTGCGAGAGGAACGACAGGGCGGTGCAGCATCAATGGGCGCTGCAGCCGTCAGTTGTTAGAGCCGTCCGTTGCATGATATCCACATCTCAAAGGCAGTATTTCCAACTCACCATCGCACAACGTAGGTCGAAGTGAAAATTTTCGTTTTCTTTCCACGTTCAGTTCGGCGAGTTTAGCACATGGGTTTCCCGTGTATTGAGTCTTGACCGGTGTCCCTGAATTCAGTTCAAACACCAGTCTGTAACCATTTCAAAACGCGGGCATGCATTACGATCGATGCATCCCATCGTTGCCTAACACAGACAGTTTCCAGGTGTCGGATAATGTTGGAGATGAATCCGTGTTTGTATTTGTTGAAACCGAAGGTTTCCGGTGCCCGTTTTGGAACGACGCAGATACCCTGACGCCAGATATTTCACAGGTGAATTAAATCTATACAAGGATCTACTTCTTTACATTTAAGTTGAATATTCGTGAGTATAATTTACGGAATCATAGTTGATTATACGTTCATAGGGGACAAATTTGCTCCGAATCCCAGTTCTCCGAGTTCACGCCCTGCGAGACGAGTAACATGTTGTTGGGATCAAGTTCTTGCTTTATTGACAACAGACGGGGGTAGTTTGAGCCCCAATTTGCTTGCGTAAAGTTGGGCACGAGAACGTCCGGCTGTGATATCAAATTTGTAAACTTTTGACGGTTTCTGAGCGATTCTTGCGATACATACCTCGTTCAAATACTGTGCTGGGTTATCCGGCGTCAGAGCACGGACGGGCGCCATCGAATCTGTCAAGTTTTGGAACAGAGCTTGCTGCTCGGATTGTGAAATGCCGTCTTGCCATTCAGCGAAAATGACAAGATCAACGAGCGTGTCACGCCATGCCGGGTGGACGGCATTGAAATCCGGGGGATGACTGGACACGACTCCACCACCAACGTGTCTATAGGTAGTTTTGCGTGAGTATCTTATCACATAAATAGCACTGCCACGTACTGTCCGATACCACCGGCCATGTTCGACATCGCCACAGATAGTTGATTTGTGGCAGTTGTGTTAGTGAAGACATTGGTTGGGATAAGCCACGAGGCAGTCGCTGCACCGGCACCGGCAGTAGTGCCCGCATCATAGTTGAATCCCGTCACATTTACGGGATCCAGAATGTTGGCAAATAGCCACGCTTCGTAATTGGCATAGAGCGACGATGCATTCGTCTTGATAGTAACGCCAGAGATTTGCGCAGCCTCGTCGATCCAGACACCGAGCGTGGAACTGGCCAATGCCGAAGTACCGTTCGGGAGAAGATACATCAGAGCAAGGTAGTCGCCATTGAGGAAAGGATAGTAGCCTGACCAGCCTGCTTGTGCAAGCGCGGGCAATGTAGAGTGCCATGAGTTGAGCAGGTTGACATAGGCTACTGAGCTATTCGTAGTTGCCTCGAAAAACGCCGCATACACCGGGAATTGAGAATAGACCTTGTATGTCATGGACGTAGCAATACCGAACGAGGGACCTCCCCCGCCGCGTATTGCCCAGAACAGATCAGTGTTTTGGTAAGCGTTGGCAGTGACGTGTGTGGCATTGGGAAGGAGGACTGATACCTCGATCATATTGTCTGCACCTGAAGTTCGAACACGAATGTCAGCCGATAAAATTGAGGGAGAGAAAGCGCGTACCCAAGTCAAGGGCGGGTGACAAAATGTTATGTCCAGCACCCATCGGCCAGCCTCCACCAGCACCAACGGAAGCATTGGCACCGATACCACCAGCAATAGTGACATTGTTGTCGAACGCGAACTGGTATGCCTCATACCACTGTGTACCGGGCGAAACAGTGATCGCTATGCAGCAACCCGACAATCAGCGAATCTGGGATTTGCGCCGTCAGGATAAAAATAGATTACCTGGAACGCCAGCTGACTGCCCGCCAGCGTACACGAAATCAGAAGTGAAGTTCGTTCCCTTCCAATAATGAGTCCAGATCAATAATGATCCAGGGCCAAGGCCACGTCCGAGGAAATCGTGCCTACAACGCCGGTAAACATTAAGGGAGGACTCAAAGAAGCAAAAAAAAAAAACATACCCAGTATTCTTGACGTGAACCTTCAAGTCGTATTGCGCGGCAAACACAATTGCAGCTTCTAGGTCCTGTACTGAGGTTGCATTGATGCCAACAGAGGGAACTCGACCTTGACCACAAGGGGCCGTTGCCGTGTCGTTGATGTAGCACCAAGAAGTGGAATTGAACTCCCAGTTGTCTGCCATGGATCCTCCAGGCTGATCAGCCATCCAGAGGAGACTTCCGGAGTTTGCTAGTGCGTCAGCGCACAAGTCAGCATTATAGTTCGGGTCGTGGCAATAATAGCCAGGCGGAACGACATTGAAGACTGGCTGTGTCAGATTTGCAGACAGAGCTGCCCATTCTGATGGTGATGGCCAGCAAGGGTCGCTAGCAGTGCATTTGCAACTGGAAGACCTTGCGGATAGCAACGGTTTTGCTGCAACTGTAGAAGCGAGGAAAGCCAATGAGGAGAGAAGCATCGTAACTGAGGTGTTCTGAGTCTCCAACGTCTTCAAGTCGGTCTACTTATAGGTGTAGCGACAAGAATCCATCTACACCGAGCTGCGAAAATAGTGCCCGCATTGAATCAAAGAGGAATTCCGACCGAACCTAGACTATCCTCGCCAAGTCCAAGGAGGACAACTTAGTGTACGAAAATGACAAACCAGGAGGTAGTGGAGGCAACGGGAGCGTCGTGAAGCAAGTTTTCACCCATTAGATGCGATAACGGACATCTTCCGAGGCTGGTCATTATGAATGACTGTTCGTGTGGGGAAACGAGAACTATCGAGCATCACGTAAACTTCCACAAAACCATAAGGAACGTATAGATCAACCTACTTTTGTAAACATAGAGACCATCATGACCATGTAATTAAGCCATCCTTTAAAATGTTTATTGTAGACCGAACGTAAATCTGCGCACCTGAGCAGGTAACGGTGCAATCTGAAAATACCTGCTCGAAATGCATAAGCGAGACCGCACAGCAGCAATGAAAAACCACGATGCCGGTCGGTTTGACGTTGCGACGTCGGACAATCCGTGGTGGGAGTCGAGTCGTGGTAATTTCTTGCGAAACCGAGGATGCCATTGGCTGTCGGTTCTCCGATGCTCCCTAAAAAGGACATTGCGGACAGGAGTCTGTCATTGGCCGCCATTGAGACTACTTGGCGGCCAAGCAACCATCACTTCGGGGAGGGTGTTACTTTTCGAAGTAAAGTGTCAGTATCAATGACTATCAATTTTCCCAAGATTGGTGGCAAATAACCGACGCCTCTCTTTGGATGGTTGCAGCTGCAATATCTGGTACATGTTTTGAAAATGCTGCTAGACTCTTCTAGTAGAATCGATATCAGTGATCTCCGTGCGGGGGAGACACTAACGCACTTTTTTAATACTGTAATTAGCCTGTAGCATCCCCACCAGAGTTCGTCTCCGGATTCTTAACCCGCTTGCCATCCAGGTCCGATGATCCTCATGGAGCTAGTACCCAAACTTTGTTGTTTGGTAGCTTTCTCCCACAAAAGCTACTTGACAACTCGACAATTTGAAAACGGTCGTGTGAACATTCCTGCATTCTGATCCTCTAGTTTACCAAGAATCGACGCACACTGCCTCGTGGCCAGGCAAGTGTCGACCTAAAAGCTGCCTGGATTAGCCATTTATTGATTTCAGATACGTTTCTATACAAACTATCATTTAACTGAACCATGCCAATACGCATGATCACTGTCGATGCACACATACTCGGGATTGATGTCGTACCACGTGAGTCTAGTGTTCTTTCTTGTTGGCTACCTTTCTTGCCCATGTCTCACCCACGTATATCGGTGGTCTATTAGGACCAGAACGAGGATAATAACGATCCATGAGTTCTTCTCCTTCCGGCAGAGCCGACACCACCGGTTCGAGGACCGGCGGCGTTCGAATGGTGCTGGGGTCCACAAAAATAGGCCCGCGAGCACCCCCGTCGAGGTAGTGCATCAATGGGGGCCGCTCGCCGTCGTCACCCGTCAGAACCCCTTGTCCAGGCCCGCCCATGTTGAAGCAGCGCCATGGTTCCATATCTTCACGTGCGGGTAGTACAGTGGCTGGAACTTTCCCAGAGTATATCGCCTCCCGCATCTTCCAGGGTACCCACGGCTCTTCGTCCTCTTCAAACACCGGTCCCACAGTGACAGGAAAATTCATAGCGGTGTTATCCGGATCAAGTTTCCCACCTGAGCGTAACGGTACTCCCAGCGAAATTACAAGATTGTTGGATATGGTTTGGTAGTATGTGTCAAAGTTAGAGATATGCCGACGGTCCACCATAATAGGGATGGTGATAGGTTCGCTCGTCGTCGTTACAGTTTCATGCGATTCAATCTCGTTAGGGGTCGAATTTGGCATCGTGATGGTATGAACGCCGAGATACAAAGGTTTCCATAGAGTGTGCCCCCTTCTCTCGACATCTTCCAGTGTGGAACGTAGAATATAGTTGGGTCTCTTCCTGGGTGATGAAGTCTCCATATTATACTCGACTGCCCATTTTGATGAAAGCGTCGACTCGACATAAGCCTTGACTGTTAGCGGTACGCTGAATGTGCGCGCTCGTCCAGTCCTAGTAATCACCACACTGATGGTCTCGTCCGAGGAGCCTGATGGTTCTGTAAACAACAGGACGTCGATGCGTTCCTTTACAACACACCTGCAGTGAAATATAAACCAGAATCAGTGCTGACGTGTGCAGTGTATTCAGTCATGGGCGAGTCTCCCCCAGGTAGAATACGGCCCGATTTGAGTCTTATAGTGTCAGATACCAATTTCCGAGGAGAAGCTAGGGAATTATAGAGTGGTTGAAAACCTGTGAATCCCGCAGAAATATCCTTCGTCGTTCCATCAACAAAAGCCAGGCGAATGAAATACTCATAGATGGATTCCACATCAACGAACTATGTTATATGGTAAGCCTCGGTTCTTTCCCACATGAAATCAACTAACCTCTGAATGACCCTTTATAGCCATCATAAGTCCACCATACGTATATTGGAGAGCTGGGGGAAAATTTGTGGAAGGGATGAGGAGAGAAAACTCTTGGACAACATCATATCCTTTGGAAGATTCCTTCATCAGCGGTATGGCTTGGGTTGTTTCAAACACCACCCGCTCCTCTTCTCGAACCATCCATAGCTCCTCGATTGCGACCGCCTCGCAGGAATTTTCATCACTGCCGCTAGAAGACTTTGGCAATGGCAAGGCCCACGGTGACCCCTTCCGGATATCGGTACGCGGGAGGACTCGAGGCATCTGTCTCCTGTGTTCTGGAGAGCGTCTGAATCAAAAATAGTCGGCCTTTGAAAGGAGTACGGTTTACGAGACGTACAAAACTTTTATCATGGAACGTTCCTTGAAGCGCAGACCCAGCAAGGCTGTTTCGACGGCAGGGCATCCAGCGCTTATCTTGACCCGAGCGTCTCCACATATGATGGCGTTCGGAGTGAGATCGGGAGCTCTGACCCACGCTTGGGCGGTATACACCACAGTCGGGTGAATCACGCCCGCCGTTAGAGGTGGAGCAGAACGAAACGGTCTCGTTACTAGCATAATATCAGGGAATAGAATGGGGAAAATCCCACGAGTCACATTTTAAGTACACTTGGAACACCCTAGCGGTGCGCAGCACCCGGGAATACAATGCTTGCCGCAGGATACAGTCCGTGGATGCAATCGGACCCTTGCACAGCCCTGTACAAAGAAAGTCATTGGGATATAAAAACTATCACTATCTTATCGGATTCGGACCCACCAAGTTTGTCATAATTTGATGTCTTGTTGGCGAATATTCTTTGTGTTGAACCGGGGCCATTCGATTATGATACTAATCTCTCCGCAGCAGGTGGAAATGAAGGTCTGATGACGGGCGTTGATCGATGATCGATTAAATTACAGCTTCATCCAGGAAAGGATAGAATCCAGGCAGCCTACGTTGATGAATGGGGTTTAATGTGGGTTACTTCAAAGTTCGAGGTCAGTCTACAGTAACAAGTTACATAGTCACTTATAATTACTTACGTCACGAATAGTGCTTCTCGAGGGTCATATTACGTTGGACCTAGTACGTACATACTCATTGGACCGCGTTCTCAGAGCGGGGTTGCTCTCTAGAAGTCCATGCTTTACATACCAAAGCCGAGCCTATCGTCATGACCGCATCCAATTTACATTATACTAACGATGTAGCTGTAGTGGAGTGAAAGTGTCTCGTCAAGCGTTCAAAATGTACGACGACAAATATCATACAGTCTGCCTACTTGAACTTCAGCGCCCTCAGCTTTGGAATGACATCTGCCATCGACTTCTCCTTCCACCTGCCGCTCCCTTCAGAACATCGGATCCTAACCTTGCCTGTTGATAGCGGCCCTTCCCGTACGCCACCAGTAGAAGCTTCCTCCTCTGACTCTCCAACCTTGCTCAATCGAGCAGGTTTAGGTTTCTTGAGCGACCGTTTTCGGGTACGATCAGCGCGCGGCACGCTGTGACCGTTTGTGCTATTCTCAGCGCTTTTCTTTCCGGCGCTTTTCCATGCACTTTCCGCATCTTCATCTACGTTCGCGTCCGCTAAAACCGCTTTGGACGGGCCAGCCCAACCCGTCGGGGACTCCCACGACCAGTTGTATATGGACGGGGTGGAGGTTTCGGCAGTATAAAACGTGTCCGACTCGGAAGCGAAGGTTATCCGAGTGCTCGATCGCGTCGACCTTTGCTCGACGCTCACACCCGACCCGTCGCCATGGTCACTTGTTATATTTAGAATCAACATGTCCGAGCTCGTCGGCGAACGAGACGCTGTCGAATGTAATGTCGATGGCTGCTGAGAAGACCCTTGGCAAATTGTTGATGGGGGAGTGGATGTCGCCGAACTGGGTGGTTTTCGTTTTACATTGCTTTCGGAGCGGTGTCGCTCATGGTTGATGCGTTTGAGTGGCGGAGGGGGTTTGGCGCGAGGAAGATAAGAGTCATCGACGGACCAGACCGTTGTGGGTCTCGTATAACCCGTACTGGATGCCACCGATGGTCTTCTGCGGACTGGCGTGTCGACTGATTTTCCCTTTTGAGCTCGGCATTCGTCGTCTGAATTCGACTTTGGCGTATTCCTTGGGCCCAGAGAGGAGAATCTCCGGATAGGTCGCTGAGAGGGTAGGGTGTCCGAGTTAGATGAGTTGGCCTGGGTAAACGGCGTATCCTCAAAATGTACTGTATTTGTGGGAGATGACTGCGAGAACGGCAAGGAGGCTGAACCGGAGGAACCGCAGTATTCTTCGGGTTGCGGCCTCGACTCTACCACAGGTGGCTGCACAACTTTGCGGACAGTGAGCGGCCATCCTTCATGGGGGACACCTACGCTCTTACCTGGAGGCGCCACTTTCTCTTCGTTATCGCAGGACGGTGGGGAGGTGTCCTGAGTAAACGTACACATTCTGAGTAGCCTTTGCATGCTGATGGTGGTACGAGCGATATTCGGAGACGCAGATACGCCCGCGTTATATCCCACTTGCGACTTCGATCCGCAAAACGGCGAAAGTGGTGATGGGGCGGAGTAGAATCAATAAGGAACTGATCTTGGAGTTAATTTCTCAGATATGGTATTCAGTATCTGCTCACCTTCGGGTATGGAGGAACGCGAAAGACAGGGACACCCAGCGTGTAGGGGGAAAAGTTTGGGATGCTCTGCCGCCAGATTAAAGCTGCGGACAGGGGACCTACCCAAACTGGCCGTGCGCCAAAAAGCCAAATGCACCGTGGCGTTCAGCTGTGCTCCGAGTTCCATGCATGGGGTATAGTCAATCTGACGGTGTCGTTGCCGAGTTGAGCCCGCACACTCTCGTCGAGCCGACATGCCGATTCCGGGAGCTGTTGGATTGCGGCCGACACGCCATTTACCACGTGCACGACGCATCGGAGACTCTTGGACCGATATGGTGCACGTAGTCATACGTCAGAAAATAACAAATCATATTATTACACAAAGTATTCAATAGAAAGTGGACTAATGCGCCATCCTCTGATACGACATCAATTCTCAATACACACTTGGCATGTAGGTTGTTTTCCGACACGAGTCTTTTAGTTTCGAAGACCCAGGTTTAGCAAGACGAGACACGGATTTGGCATTTGTACCTTCTACCAGCTATAGCGCAATACTCAATTTCACGACCGTTGCAAAGACAGCGCACGTGCATTGGAAATGAATTGATGAGCAATACGACGAACTGGTCCAGATGTGTCGCAATCCAGGGTATAAGGGAGGCTCGTAGCCCTTCCGTCGAAATGCCTCGGCATTGGGACGAGTGTTCCCGGACAACGCCAACGCCCACTTAGCGATGAAATTTTTCAGTGTCAGCACGGCAAGCCATACGTTATCAAAGGTGATGTGTAAGGGCATGTTTACGTAAGAAAACACTTTTCCTTTTATTTTAGTAAATGGTTGCCAGCAGAACATTGGCGTTCTCGGTGAAAATCCCTTGTCATTGCACTCGAGCGGTTGGTGATACAAGCTACATCGTTGAGGCGATCATTCTCGACCCATGACCATGAAGCACCCCATCTAGTCGCCTCTGGAAACTGTATAGCCAACTTGGAGCGGTACGGTGATCCTCCTTTCTTCTTGCTACGAACGGCTCAGGGAAACGAAGACTAACTATGATCACTCCACGAAGCACCTTGCATATGAAACATCTCTTCGATTGCCCGTCGAACACATGGTTACTCTGCCTTCCTCGGCGAAACACCTTCCCATTCTGAAAACCACACATCATCGTTCACGGCGGACACGCTCTTAGCGTGCATTCGTTATTACGCCCCAACCAAAGCAGTCAAACTTCCGGAACAAGAGCCCGTGTCTTTTAGATTCAGCTGTCTCATCTCCATTCCTTGCTTCAAGATGTTTTAGCACCTGGACTCGCTGGAAAGATATTGACAAAAAAAAATAATGCATCTCACTTCTCTCAGTTGCACTGTCTCTCAATTTCCCTGGTTTGAAGCGGCATAATCGTGTGTGTCATCTCGATCTTGAGCTGCACAAGGTCGCGAACGATACCCTCATATTGCTTAGCCCCTCTTTTCTTTTACCATTTCTCTTCTCCGGTCTCCAGCGAGTGAAGAGCCTGTGATCGTGAACACGAGTCAGTGTGGCTGCGACACGCTCATTGTCCGCGTTAATCGAGATCCTCTGCGCATCCCATTGTCGATCACAAAGGAGCGCATCGAGGAACTATCACGGAACCTCCGTATGTTGGCCGTTGCGCGCAAAGAAGACGACCCGACGAGCCAATTCACTGTCGTTCTGCGATAACTGACATCGTTTCGTGTTTCATTCGCGTCTATCTCGCATCTGGTGGCCACTTCGGTGCCTAGTCTTACACCCATCGTCAGCTTCTGGGACCGCTCTCGTTACCGAATAGTGTCCAGTTGGGGCTGTGCTGACAGTGAAGCGTGTCAGAGGACGCGTTTTACGCTGAATGAGATCGTGAAGGCGAAGTGAACCATCATCCGAAACTTTCGGAGTCGCCTTCAGGTTTAACTCAGCCAGGCACTTTGGACGCGTGCTATCGTTGCAGCAAGGGAAGTTCAAGCAGGAGAGCAGAAGACAGACAAGGGTAGCGTCGCGATCAACGGAGAAGAGCGTATACAGAATCAATAACATTGTACAGGAAAGGTCATCTCCCGTCCCAAGGCACTACCAAATTCCACCAACTTAGGGCCAGCATGAATCTAATCCAGTCTTGCAACGATTGCAAGTTCGTATAAATTTCTTAGTCGACAAATCCTCTATCGAATATGATGGGGGGAACTAATGCGAGATCCCCTGGGCCTTTTCGGTCGAGTCAAATAAACTATACCGCGCATGGAATCTCAAGTATAAAGGACTTTATCTCCTGGGCATGTCATTCCACTTCTTTCTTTCTTCTTCTTCTTCTTTTTTTCCTCGCACCCTGCTTGAGCTCCGCCGGGCAGTGTACTTTTGGTGGTGTTGCGGTGACTTCAGGCTTTGGTTGGCCTTCTTGGTTAGTCAAGGTGGGCTTACTGACGATTCGTCGTCCAACCTGAAACGCCCGCACGCTAGGCGGTCCACCAGGTTCCGTCGTTTCGTGGAGAGAGGGGACATCCACGGTTTTGGTGGGAAATCCAACGCAGTACGTCGAACATCCTTGTAATCCACTGGAAATACGAGGTAGGACGGAGAGGGAGGGGGAAGGGGGGGAATCGCTGCCTAGAATCTCCAGCTGCAGTTTCCAACTGCAGTCACTGTATGTTAGTATCTTCTATTTGGATTCTCGCTTATCGTTTTCCAGAAAAAAAAATCTTGGAAAACCTGAGACGTTCAGAAAATCGACAGTCCCTGGGACAAGTGCAAGGCAATGTACCATCGACGACATTTGCTCTTCGCGATCATCTTGGTTTCTGTCTTGACACTGCCTGGCCGTTCTCCCACCCTCCTTCGTTGATCGTATCACCGAGTCGAGTTGGGCAGATATCCTCGATGCGTCTTCCACTCGCTTCCGACGAGTCGCCTTGACCACAGCAGTGTGTGGTCCTCCGTTCACGATCGAATCGAGGATCAAAGGACGTGCAAAACATTGTTTTCCTCGTCACCCGACGCGTCCATTTCTTCCGGCTCCCACACTCCATCCACATAATTCAAGTAGGACGGCGACTCTTGGATCTTCGAAATCAGGTGATCTCGCGGGCCTCTTGACCTGACCTGTGACAGCCTTCTGACTCCTATTTTTTTTTTTTTCTGTG
This sequence comes from Solioccasus polychromus, assembly GCA_038090335.1. Taxonomy (NCBI): domain Eukaryota; kingdom Fungi; phylum Basidiomycota; class Agaricomycetes; order Boletales; family Boletaceae; genus Solioccasus; species Solioccasus polychromus. The sequence goes on from JBBPMM010000035.1 coordinate 13,235, forward strand.
GGACGGCGACGGACGATCTCCGAGGATACGGGTGACCCGCCGTCTCGGATCACGACCATGTGAGGGGGCGCGATGCAGTTCTCGCCCATGTGTTGCTCTAAGAATTTGTCGTACGAAAAAAAAAAAGAAAGGTTACACGAATGATTCGAAAATGCGTAAAAAGGACGCGAAATATATGCATGCGACGTGATCATCTCCCTCATCTAGATCTCCCGTTTCTTTATCCGATTGAACGTGTCGGTAATTCCGAGCGGCAGGTACTAGTGCTCCTGCAGAGGATGCGTCCGTCGAGGTGGGAACGTTTTCCTCGCTTGGCGAGTCGGTTGCCGAGCTGAGCCCGTACACCACCCTGCCGTGTCGGACTGCGACCAACTCGCCATTCACCATGCGCGCGACACATCGCAACGGACCATCGTGGGACACTGCCCTAGTCTGAACTACGTGTCCTGCTAGTCTCTCTACGGGGAGCGGGAATCGCAAGGGCTAGAAAAAGAGTGGGGATTCTTACGGGTAGCCTATACAACACATGAGCTCCAACGCATCATCTAGCTCGATCCATTACATGTACTTCGTTTCGTCCATGTCGCCCAAGGGCCAGTGTGCCGCGATCTGAGCCCGTTCCTCCTCCCCGGCTGCTGCCAAAGCATCCTCCTCCAGCTGCTTGCTGCGCGCCATGGCCTCTTCGTGGTGCTCAGCAGGCACCCAGCCCTCCGCCCCGCAGCCGACTATATTCAGGCACGCCTCAAGGGCCTCGTCCGCTTCTCTCTGTCGTGCATCCAGCTCCATCGTCTCCCAAACGTCCTTGGGGTCGAATACGATGGGACATGGACGGCCTCCCCCCGCAAGCGATTCCCAGTTCTCCGTCGCTTCTATCAGCGCAACCTTGAGCGCGAGCGTTTCCCCCTCCCACGGATCGCTGGCGTAGCAAAAGAGGCGGCGGCGGAGCACGCCCACGGGGTCCGTCAACGCCGCATAATGAAGCTCGTTGTGCCGTCTCGTGTTTTCGACGTAGTAGTAATGAACGAAGCGACGACGGCGGAGCTCCTTCTCTCGGCTTTGCAGGGTTGCGTCCGAGTCGTCCGAATTCGCCGGCGGCAAAGGCCACGTCATGGATCGCGAGACGGGATCATCGTAGTTTTGTAACCGTTGGGGTATGCCGGCAAGGAGAAACGGAGAGAGGATCGAGGTATGTTGCCAGTCGATTAGACCGACGACGTGCAAGCTAGAGTTGGGTGACCTGGAAACGATGATGTTGCTCGGCTGGAGGTCGGGATGGCGGATGCAAAAACGACCAAGGGCTGGATTTTTGGGGATGAGCGATGATGCAACGAGGAGATAGCGATCCAGGTTCGCGACGTGATCCGACGGCTGCTGCTCCTGATAATGGTAGCCTTCCCTTCTCACGCGCTGGAACGGCAATAGTGGTTGACCGAAGCGCTCCAAATAAGCGAGTTCCTTTTTGGCTCCTGTTATAAGCGTCATAGTGGCACTTTTGTCTGTAGTTGGTATCGGGTCAGTTCAAGGGCGCAGTAAAAATGGCAGAAAGTGGCCAACATGGTCCTCGATCCACGTCGAGCTGCGATCTCCTGCCATACCAGAGAGATAGTCTTGTATCTGGACCGACGCAGAAACGCTTGTCCTCTAGCGGGATGCCCTGGCCCCCGGCCACCTTTTCCAAGTCCTCCGTATAGTACAGGCTTCCGCCAGCCGGGAAAGTAATCGACATCATCTTCGACTCGAGTTGGGCAAGTTGACGTGAAACCGAAATAATGTCCTTTCCTCCCATGTCAAACCATACGTCGCTCAAGTTGATGCCTTCGACAAACTCCATAAAGATATACTCGGTCTCTGCCGCATTGTCCGGTACGGGCGAATAACCGTATACCTCGGGTACAGGCAGACCAGAGGAACGAAGCAAGGTCATGGTAGCCACCTCACTAGCGACGACCAAGTACTTTGGAACCGTGACCAGGTACGGGATGCGTGCCACCATTCGGAAGCCACAGCGCATAGTGATGAGGAAGGTACGATTGAACCCGCCCTCGGCGAGTTTTTTCAGGCTGACGATATCGTCATGACTTTGGTTGACGGACTGTGCTGCAAGTCGACGGAGCCCATCGACGTTGAAGACGCGTCTGCGTTCTGTATGGCGAAGGTCGTTGTTGAAGCTAAAGATGTTTCGATCATGGGTTAGACGTATACGCCATGGGACGCTGTACATGAGACTTACATCCACTCCCCTGACGTGTAGTCAAAAAGGTCGTTTCGACAATGCGCAGTGATAGAGAACGGTCGACGGGTCGGGGTGAAGGTGCTCGAATAAGAAAAGTGAAATGGACGCAGTGAGGAGCGCGGCAGAGATAGTGATAGTGAGACTGGGACTGCCAGCAAGTTCCCAAGACAGGGCATGTGGCAGTCAACACGGGGTTACAAGTCCTCCTTCAGGAGGGTCCGAACTTGCTCTCAACATTGAATTTGTTTCCAGTTACCAGTGGGAGTGAGGCAAGAACGAAACTACATTACAAAGACGACTACAGAGCACTCCAACGTTTTCAATCGGAGTGGTGAATCGCGATCAAGTCCAAACGCTCGGACTCGAGAAACATTGTCGGCAGTGAAACTAACAACGCTTTTACGTCGAATGAGTCAGTTGGTCAACTATGTACTAGATCTCGAGACCCACACCTAGTTCGAGTGCAGACAAGTTACAGGAGCAAAAGTTCCGCAGCGAGCCAAACCATTCTAACCCAAAGACACTAATTCCCTGTGGCTGAAATGGACATGTTCCGATCAATAATGGATGTGCAGAGGGTATGCGAGTGGTATGTATCCATGTCCCGAGCAAGAAAGATAATTAACGCTCATGGACGTCGCAAGAGAAACGATCCAGCGAGGAACATGACGAGCAGCGTCGTCAACAGCCCGAAAAATGCAGGTCGTTGCGACACCGCACTCGAACAATCCGGACAAGACCACCCTGTGGAGTGCATCAGCCCACGATACTCGAAAAAAAGACGGGACGGGACGTACCGCTCCCGACGGGGGTGTACGCCCCTGATGTGTATAGGGCAAACTGGAGTGCACTGTTGGGTGCGAGGTAACCCGGCGTGCGGGATGCGCCAGGGCCCTGGTCGCCCCATATCTCGAGGGTGTAGGTGGCCTGGGCAAGCGGGAGCTGGGGGTGTGCAGTCTGGTACGCGTACGTGTCCCATACGACGCTTGTCGCCGTGCCGGGGATAATACCGTCTGTTGGGCCGACGGGGTAGGTGTTGCCGTCGTTGCAGACGGCAGAGAGGGTGAGGTGGGTGGGCGTGACGACGAGGTCGGTAAACGACCAGGCAAAGGTGATGGGATTGGAGGGTGCTATTTCATAGAACGAAGTGGACTGCTGAGGTGGTTGTGTGATGGAAATGACGCCTGGGGGTACGTTGGGTGATATCGACATGGTAGACCGGAAACACCCATTCAAAGCATCGACGTAACCACGATGAGTGCACCTCCGTCACCAGACCAGGCCTTGGTCGCGCTGCCAGAGTCATCATGGCAGCCAATATTGCACGCATCGCACCAGGTCGTGCTGTACAATCCAACCTCGCACGCGCTCTCCATCCATACCCAATCGTCAGAACTCCCCGCAGAGCCATGTCCATTCTGTCACCGCCCACTTCCACCCGGCTTTGGTCGCGAACGAGACAGGCGCGCGTCCAACTATTTCCAGCTCCTCGCCGTCGCCAACGAGTCTTCGCGTCCACCAAGCCCGCCCACACCCGGCGACGGACCCGCCTTTCCACGCGAGGCCATGGCAGAGGGCTACTTTAAAGCGTTTTTCCAGGAAGAGTATCGGCTCGGCATGGGTGCCAGCGGGAGCGTCTTTCTCTGCCAGGTGCGTCCCCCGTTCTCTCTCCTCCGCCTGCCCTGATCCGCGCAGCACGTCTTGGACGGCAATCCGCTGGGTGTGCATCCCGTCTCCGCCCCCTTTTCCGATCGTTCACCTCTCCCCTAGGCCATTTCGCAGTCAAAAAGATTGCCGTCGGAGAGTCCCACTCGTATTTACTCGGCATCCTGCGCGAGGTGCGTCCCTAGCCCCTGTTTGCATCGTGTCGGACCCACCTGCCGCAGATTCGTTTGCTGGAAACGCTGCGGCACAAGAACATCGTTACGTATCATCACGCTTGGCTGGAAACGTGCCAGTTTTCGCCGTTTGGCCCCAAAGTGCCCACGCTACAGTCAGTCGCTCTATTGGTCCTACCACCGCTCCTCACCACTCGACAGTGTCCTGATGCAGTGGGCAGAAGGGGGGAGGTGTGTATTCACCACTCTTTTTGCCTTGACCCCGCTCACCCGCCTTAGCCTCGACGACCTGATCGACGTCCGCCTGGGTCGTCCCACACGGTTACCCCACATGCGCTCATCCACCTCGTCCGAGTCTCCCGCCGACATCCAGTCCAATTCAGCCCGCGTACGTGCATTCCGCGCAATGCAGCGTGCCTCTCCAGAGGAGCGCGAGCGCCTCCGCAGAGAAATGGCAGAAGGCCGGGGTCGCTCGAGCTTGAAAGCCGTCCACTTGTTTAGCGCAGAAGAGATCCAGAGCCTGTTTTCCGACGTCGTCGAGGGCCTTGCGTTTTTGGTTCGTACGCGCGTCCCACGATACTGTCGGGAGGGATGACACGTCCGTAGCACGACAGGTCCATCTTGCACCTCGACCTGAAACCGGGAAACGTGCTGCTCACTTGGGACCAAGGCAAGCTCATGCAAGTGCCTTCTCCTTTTCCGTCGCTTCTCTTTCCATGATGACCTCTCTTCAGACCCCGTGCGATGCTCTCGGATTTCGGTACGTCCCGCGATATGATTCACTCGTCCGAGTCGCGTTCCGGAAACACGGGAACGTGAGTGCTTGTCCAGCGTCGGAATCGTCGTTTACGCGCGCGCTACCCCAGGCTAGAGTATGCTTCGCCCGAGTCTCTGCCGTCCCCTCGGACGGGCCTCTTGCAACAAGTCGACTCCAAGTCGGATATGTGGTCGCTGGGCATGATTCTCTACAAGATGATCTTTTTCCGCCTGCCCTATCGCTACGCCACGGAAGGCGAGGCGAGCGTGGACGACGAGGCAGACAAGATGAATTTGCTCGAGCATGAGATACTGACCTACCCTGGGTAAGGCATGCGAATTCTCGTCGTCGCGAGCGTGCATGACGATGGGTCCTAGTTTTCGGACGACGTCGTCGCTGACGTCGGTGTTTGAGAGCCGACGACTAGCGCGGGCGTTTTTGATCTTGCTGGAGAGTCTCTTGAGCGTGAATCCGTCGGTGCGTCCCACGTGCGAGCGAATACTGAGTGCGATGCGCGAGGGCAAGGTACGTCTGTGAGCGCTCGGTGCAGAGCCAGCTCGGACGCTGTTTCAGTTTGATCCTGCCATGTCGACGCGGCGATCGGGGTCGCTGATACCAGTCAAGCGAACGAGAGAGGACACGAGTCCAAGCAGTCACCGGGCACTGCCTGCCCCACAAAATAACGAAAAGGTCATCCGGGATGGTAGCATGCGTGTCACGAAAGAGGCCATCATCAGAGGTGCCAAGGCGTGGATACTCGCAGCCAAGGTGAGCGTCGCGGTCTCGACATGGCCACGCTTGACAGTATTTCAGGCGGTGTCTGTTGCATTGTACTGGGATCAGGTACGACGTCGACCGCTAATATTGGCTGCGGTGACGGCGGCAGCGTTGACGGACAGTGTTTCCGAGGGTGTATGGATGCCGGTCTTGTTGGGAATGTTTCATGTGCTCGCTATGCTCGTCGTACTGTAATCACATGTCTCTTGTTTCTTGATGGCGGTCGTGTCCAAGATTCTACGCAGAGACGTGCTCGTCGTCGCCGCGCTCGTTTTCGCCTTTGGATCTGCATTTAAATTCAAGTATTCGACGCCAACGTTGTCGTCGTCGTGGTCACAGCTTCGATTGTTGCTCGGCATCGTCTTGCGTTCGCGCGAGTCGCTTCTCCTCGTCGCACATTCGTCGTTTCTCGTTTTGCGCACCGTCCTCAGCATTGCCGTCGCCAAACTCGACGGCCGCATCGTGCGTGATCTCGTCCGCGCGGACGCCCATGGCTTCGTCAGGGGCCTCGGGCTCTGGTTCGCCCTCGCCGTACCGAGCATCTACACCAACTCGATGGTACGTGTTTCGAGTGTCCTCGCGAGCAGCCCGCTGAAACACCCGCTCTAGATCCGACATTTCCAATCCAAGCTCTCCCTTTGCTTTCGCGACCGTCTCACGCGGTACATACACGACCTCTACCTCGCCCCGGCGCCCCATCTCCGTTATTACAGGGTCCCACTGCAGGGCATCGACCAGTACGTGACTGCCGACGTCGAGGCGTGGTCAGAGAGCGTCGCCGGCATCTAGTGCGTCCCCGTCTTTGCCTGGACCCGCACCGGCCCGCTGACCAAACTGACCAGTGGCAACTTGATGAAGCCCTCGCTCGACCTGCTGCTCTTCACGTCCCAGCTCTCGCGCTCGCTCGGGTTCCGCGGCACGCTGCTGCTCTTTGTGAATTACTACTTGACCATCAAGGTGCGTGCGTCCAAGAGTCGACCCGGCGAGGGGGTGCTCAGCGTTCGCCCGTAGATTCTCCAAGCGGTCACCCCTGCGTTTGGTCGTCTATCTGCCATCGAGGCACGTCTCGAGGGCGAGTATCGCGCCGGCGTCGGCCGCATAGGCAGAGAGAGCGAGGAAGTAGCGTGCGTCCCCCCCCTCCCCCTCTCGCGGGCATCGTTCTGACCCCCTCGAAACGATTCTATAGGTTCTACAACGGCGGCCCGCTCGAGCGCAACATTCTCACGCGCGCCTATCTGCGCTTGATCAAGCACGTCAATTCCATCTACAAGATCCGCATTGCGTACGAGTGGACCGAGGATTTCGTGATCAAGTATCTCTGGAGTGCGGCCGGGTATGGGCTCATTGCCGTCCCGCTGCTGATTACGCGCAAGCGCGGCGAGGTGGCTCACGATGGCGTCGTTGCAGCGCGTACAGAGAGTGCGTCGTGACCCGATGTTGACAGCGTTCGTTGTTGTTCTGATCCCCCGCGCTTTAGCGTACATATCAAACAGGAGATTGCTCCTCTCGCTCGCGGACGCCGGCGGGCGGCTCATGTATGCATACAAGGACTTGGTCGAGGTCGCAGGTCTGACCGGAAGGTACGTCCGCGCCCGCCCTCGTCACTCGTTGAAAGAGACGAAAACGCAACCGTCCCCGTAGATTGTATACCCTCCTGTCGACGCTACACGGTCTGAAAGCCCTCCCCGAGGCCTTCCAGGGCGACGGCAACACGTTTGCGCTCGACAATGTCGACGTGTGCGTTCCCTCTGTGGCGGCGCTCGATGCGTCCAAGGACGACGACGACGGCGACTCGAAGACGTCCGACGATGACGGGCGAACGCGGGCACCGCACGCCTCTGGATCGGGGACGACGCTCGTCCGCGCGCTCAGTCTCGCACTCAAACCCGGCATGCATCTCATGATCACGGGTTCCAACGGCGTCGGCAAAACGGCCGTCGCGCGCGTCCTGGCGGGTCTCTGGGCGCCGACGCCATCTGCAACCGGGACCGGAACTGGCGTGGACACGGACGCGGACACGGCGGACGCTGATGCCGGCGCACGCGTCACGCGCCCTGCGCCCGAGGTGGACGCGCGCACGGGACGTACGCGGCCGGGCGTGTTTGTCGTTCCGCAGCGGGCGTACATGGTGAGCGGGCCGTTGTTGGAGCAGGTGATTTACCCACAGACCTTGGGTGCGTTTTACGCGTTGCATGGTGGGAACGTCGGTGCCGGGACCGGGACGGAGAGGGAGAGGGAGAGAGGAGGGACTGCGCTGGGGGAACTGCAGGCGATCCTCGAAGCAGCGCATTTGGGGTATCTGGTCGAGAGAGAAGGCGGGTGGGGTACGGTCAAGGAGTGGCGAGACGTGTTGAGCGGGGGCGAAAAGCAGCGGGTGCGTGGTCGTCGCGTCCTCTTCGTCTTTTCTTTGTTTGCCACTCCATTGATGGCTTTTTGTTTTTGCTTCTAGATGGCGCTCGCGCGCGTGTTTTATCATCGCCCCAAGTTTGCCATTTTGGACGGTACGTCGTCCTTGGCTTCACGGCTGATCGAAATAATAACGATGATGATGACGATGATGAATAGAATGCACGAGCGCCGTGTCGAGCGACGTCGAGGGACAAATGTACGAACACGCCAAGTCGCTCGGCATTTCGCTCGTAACGATATCCTTGCGGTACGTCTTCTCGTCTGGTTTTTTCTTTTCGTTCCATCGCAGGTTGCTGACGGTGCCGGACCCGGTTCTTCAAAGACCCGCGTTGACCAAGTATCACACGCACTTGCTCACGCTCGTCGGAGACGGGACCGGACGTTGGACGTTGGTGCCCATCGCGAGCAAAGCCGTCGACGACAAGCAGCCCAATGGGAACGAGACGACCGCACCTCCCGGGGCCGAGGCGGGCGATCTGATCCGCGTGTTGGAAGAGATTCGAACGATCGAGCGTCGGTTGGACGAGGCCAAGGTATGGCGGGCGCGCGTGAGCGAGCTGCAAGAAGCGTTGCAGGTGCGCGAGGCCGATCGCGACTCGGGCATATAACGTGAGGAAACGGAAGCGGAAACTGAAATTACTTGGGGGACGGTTTGGTTCGTACATACATAATTAACTACCTAGTGCGCGATGCTCATCAAGCTTCCGATAAACGTCAATACCTGGTCGATGTGAAAGGTATGGGTACGTGGCGACATGGAAATCAGAAAGAGAGAAAGAGAGACGCACCAAACGGGGTCGAACGTCGACAATGTCTTCTGGCACGAGGAAAATCAATGCGCCCATCTTGCGCGCGATCGAGATGGCCAACTTGGCTGTCGAGCCGTCAACACCCGTCTTGATTTTCGCAAAACGAAAACCACAACGACCCACCGTTTTGCCTCCGGTCGTCGTAGCTCCCGCTCTCGCTCACGTTGAGCACCAACGCCGGATCGACGATCCCGGGTCTCAGCGCCTCGAGCAAGTCGAGGACGAACAAGCCCGTCGTGATCGACGGGTCCTTGAACGACCGAATCGTCTTGGCGCTCGGCTTGGCCTTTTGCACGGTCGAATTGGCCCATTTGAGCATTTCCTGGTCGGTCATGGGGCGTCCGGACCCAGAGAGCGCCATGAGCGTCTTTGTGATGTTGAGCCTGATGCGTATTTTCAGCAAAAAACAGAGAGAGAGAAAGAGGGGTGGGGGAGAGACGCACCGCATGAGCTGCCACACCAGTCCTAGCACGAGCGTCCGCGCCCCATCGACGATATCCGCGCCCTGAATCCCTACCAAATGCATCCCGTTCTGCTTCCCCAGCTCGACCGCATAGTTGGTGTTCTCGACCTGCTTGAACCGGGAGAGCGTGCTCTGGTTCGGCGTGATCCCGATATCCTCTTGTTCCTCCCCACCGCCGCTGCCGTCGAGCGACTGTCTCGCCGGCGCCTCCCCCTTGGGCTTGGACACGCGCCGCCACACGACAGACCCGGGTAGGATCTTGTCAAACGCTTGCAGGATCACGAGACCGTCTTTGAGGTTCTCAAACAGGTTGAACACGCCCGGTTCGACCCCGAGCGAGTTGAGCCAGAGCGTAAACACGCGGGCCTCGCGCTCCCCTTCGGCATCGAAATCCTCGACGGCGCCATAATCCTTTGCTTCTTGCTCGTCGAGCGGGGCGAGGCCCGGCCAGGTGTTGAACAGGTTGGCCACGAACGCGAGGTTGAGTCGCGGGTTGCCAGCGACGAGCGAGGCGGGCGTGAGGTACTTGCGACAGCCGATCGCCGCGGCGTTTTGAAGCACTTGTTCGGCGCGCTGTTTGAGGTCGCGGGTTTGGAGCGGAGCGCGGGAGCATTCGTCAGGCTTGAGTTGGTTGAGGAGGACGGTGTAGTTTTCGCCGTCGGACACGTCGCGGCTAAAGTTGTTGACTCTTTTCGGACGTTGGTCAGCGCGAAAACGGGTTTTGGAATCGTTTTTACAAGAAAAGAAGAGTTTTTTTTCTTTACCTTCGTTTCCAGCCTGCGGCCTTCAAGTGGTAGTTGAACCATCGGAGCAGGATTTGATCGGGCGTCAGACGAAGGAGATCGTCGACGGTCTCGCCTTCTTCGCAGAGCCGGTAGAGTTCGGGGTGCAATTTGATGTCGACCTGGGCGAGTAAACCCCGACGGATGATCTGCCAAATGAGCCCGAGAATGAGATGTTCCCTCCCCTCGGAGATGTCCGACGAGCCAATGTTGACAACGGAGCAGCCGATACCCTTGGCGGACGTGATGACGATGTTGTTGTTCTCCGTGATCTGGAACGCGTTGAGCGGTTTGCGCGGCGTCGGAGTGTTGAGCACGCGAGTGTCGATCGTGTCGGGCACCGAGTCGTTGATGAGTTTACAGAGAATCAGACCGTCGCGGCATTCGTCAAACAGCTGCATCGTGTCTGTGGGGATGGGGAAACGAGTGCCGACATCGGGGTCGTTTTCGATGACCTATCTCCATCGCGATCGGATGGGGGACGAAAGAGAGAAGAAAAGACGAGAACGCACGCCGTTGATGTGGTTTGTAAACTCTTTGCGCTCGTCCTCGTTGATGGTGTGGCTCACGTTGGCGTTGGAGCCCTTGACGGTGACTTTACCAGCCCGGGTGGGCAGAACGGACGCCTTGGATTGCGTGTGTAGCTTGACATTGAGCTAGAGAGGCGTTCAGAGCGATCAAGGACGAAAATGACATCATGTCGACGAACCTCGACCCAATCTTCGAGCTCGACTTTACCGCTCGCATCGACGGAGACGCTCTTGAGCGTCTCCCGGGCCTGATCGTACGACTCGCCGCTGCTCTGCAGGGCATGCAAAACGGCGCTCTTGTCGACACGTCCCGGGGTGTCGGTCGAGATCGCACTGGAGGGGTAATGAGGGGCGCTCTACAATCGTTTCCAGGTAGAAGACCCACTTGAAGCGATTGATGAGATCAAACATTTCGTCTCTCGAGACCTCTGGGTACTTTTTCTGTAGTCGGAGGGCTTCCATGGTGGAGGTTGGTGGAGGTGTCGATGCGAGAATTGTTTTGGACTGCCACTGCCTCATCGGCGTCGGAGCGCTGCGCATCACAAAATCGGCTTTCCTTTCGATCTTTTATACTATCGATCACCGGACGACACAGCTAGACAAGGGCGCCGTGCGCAGTCGGCGAGTCACCAACGTCAACTGCGGATCAGCTGGGTATTGGGTTCGTATGCCATGCGCCTACAGCATAAAATGTGCTGACCCAGCGGAACGTCCGAGTCTGTACAGTAGTACTTGTCCTTTCTGTGCTCACAGGCACACTTACCAACAGCAAGGCACGCTAATCCTCACGAAATATACCCGCACCCACGTTCATCGAAGTAGACATGACATCCCCGTAAGCGGCCGTAATTAAAACATGAATACAATTATTCCGAGTGTCGATGACACGCACGACTCCGGCGACGTGCGATGTTTGCCTGGCCTCCTTTCTGTGTTCTACGTTAGGGTGACCATAGCATTGTTCCGAAGCAGCGTCCGTTGATCCCCCTCGACGAAACATATGTACATACCCCCCGGCGTGGTCGTAACATCATAAATAAAACGTCCGCCACGTCCGTCATTGAACACAAGTCACGACAAATAGAAGTTGACCATTCATCTTCGAGTAGTAGACATTATCAGGAATTTTGTGGACATACCTACATACAAACTAAGCAGAGATTAAACCAGTGTGCTGTATGTTTGACACGGCTTGAATTGGCTGGGCAAGCTGTAAAAGAAGGGTTTCTAAGAAGTTTGCCGAAGACCCATCTCTGGCAAGTACACCTTTGTCTTCTGCATCCCTTGAAGTCTTGTCAATGTACTCAGCCGCCCCAGAAAGATGAGCAACCCGAGCACAGCATGCATGAAGAGCAAGGTACTCTCTAGAAGGGACTGGATACTTCTCGGGATTAGATGTGGTAAAAGTGATGATATCTTTTAGATCGTGTCGTCTCTGGCGCAACTTGGCTGTACAGACTTTGTAGGTATCTTGTTGTTCCTGGCACCAGTATAAACGAAATAATAAAATTTCGTAAAAGTAAATGCGTACCAAAGGTTCGAGCCACAGACTTAATTTGTCAAAGAGTGAATGCATTCCCTTTTCAAGGGTCATCACATTTTCCAGTCGATGGATATTTGCACCGCTAAGTTCGAACCTAAGGTGCCCATACCCAAATAAGTCCAGGATGGACCAAACGTTCCCGGCATAGTCAAGCTAGACAGGAATAATATTCAAACATGCTAATTGTAAGGATAAAATCACCTACCTTGCGTCCTTGCTTTTCAGCCTGGGCACCACCGGCACTCTTGATACCTTTCCCGAGACTTTGTGGGAGGATGTGAGCAATTTCCGTATCACCCATTATCCCTGGAAGCAGGTCGAGTTCCCTATGCTCATTCGCCGAGTTGTCATCAATGCAACCAGTAACAACACAACAATATCCATCTCGGAACAGCGCCTGGTTTGAATCATCAACAATGAGTGCAGTGGCGCTTGCTTCAAATGATACCTACATTCTCTCTGAGTTTTCTGCTTGCTGATGGAGACTCTTCTAGCTCCGATTTGATGGATTCAATTTGGTCAGAATTCTGGATGATTGATGGTATATTACTCTTCGGATATGTCTTTATTTTTCTGACTTGCAAAGTCCGGTTAGAGTAAGAAAGAAATCTCGATAGATATAACATACATAGATTGATGAAGTACACAAAATACTTCTTTCCAACCTCCAGCAAGCTTTTCTCGTCCTGGCACTGCCGTATTTCATCTGCAACGGCTCGACAAGCTTGAAGAGAGACTGCGTGAATGAGAAGATATCCAAGTATCCGTGCGAACATCTTCTGTTCCTCGTCTTTGACATCTCTCTCGAGTCTAACAGCGATTTCGTATGCTTCAGAGATATCCGAATCCCCTGATAGCTCTTGAGGGGTTTTGAGTGGCAATGATTTGGGTAGAACATCACTGGACATGATATCTGTGGAAAGGTCAAAGTAAGTGGCGGGAACTTGGCGGCGTGAGAATGTGACGCATGAAGCTATCCCCCCCAGGCTCACTCTCAGTTTTCAACCTGTTTCTGAGCGTTCGAATCATCCCAAAAATGTACGTCGGAATTCTTTGGTGTATAAGGCCTTGATCCGTAAACATGCACATACAACACTCTGTTATTTCCTCAAAATGATACGTGCAAGTATAGTACATGACAAGTAACACGACGAAAGCCAGCTGAATTGCATGCACTACCTCATCCCTTTGCATTATTGCTATCCAAGTCGGGGGGCGACCGTTCCGGGACTGTGCGTCGCTGTCCCTGACCCGTCCCACTCGAATTAGAAAGTAGGAGCCACAGACCCTTGGCCCTCGCAACGCTCTGACTCTCATATTAATTCGAGAGATGAGTACTAACTTCGAGGTCGTACATCGCCGTCTCACTCAAATTAAAATGTGGGAGCCGGAGAGTGAGACCAGAGGGCTGCGAAAGGAGATCACCGATTTCGAGATCTCGTGTCGCCATCCCACTTGAACTAGAATTTGGGAGCCGGAGACTTGCACGTGACTCGGGTCCGGAGGTTGGCAAGGAAATAGTCGAAAGCGAAGTTTGCATGTCTTTGATCCGAGATTCAATCTTGAATAAAAAACATACTACCATGGTCAAGGCGAAACAAATAGAGGACGCTTCAAGGATTTCCGTTAACTTGAGTCGGCGTTAAATTGCACGATACGTCGGGGTCCGGGAGTCAACGAAAGAGGATAGGAATGGCCAGGTAGTGCTAAGATGGATAAACTTGTTTGCGAAGTGCAATTGTCGTCGAGGGTACATTGCCATATACCGTAGCGCACCGGAACTCATCCAACGCTGTAAGGGTACGCATGATCCAATTCATGGGGACACTCCTGTGCACCATTTCGGTTTTCATGGAATTTGAAACCAAAATCACTCGATTGATGCGAACAACAAACCCAAGGTAATACTCCAGCTAGTAGGTAGCCAAGTCAATACCCTGGGCCTGAATGTTGGCCAGATAAATCCTCTCCTCGTCCAATATAAGTAGGCCGGACTTTGTAAAGATCATCTCGGCCGAGGTGCTGTTCAAAAAGAACTTGCCGATCAGAGTACCCTCCGAGTTCCACACGTGCGTCCCCTCCCCACACCCCGAGAATACGTTGCCATTCGTGTCAAGTTGGATACCATCCGGAATACCAGAATCGCTGTAGGCAAAAACGCGACGGTTTGTAAACGACTGGGTTACCGGATCGACATCATATTGGTAGCTGTCGTAGCACAGTGTAAATATGCTGGAAAGAAACGAATTTCAAAGAAGCTTACATCGTAGCGGGAAACGTCTGATTATTCCCCAACGAACCACTAACTAGTCCCGTGTCAGTCCTGAAAAAAAAAATCATGTGTCAATCCTCATAGTGTGTACAGCGGAGATATTCTACTTACACGAACGCGGTACGACCGTCTGGGGTAAACGCGATGCCATTTGGGTGGACGAACTGGTCGGCGACAACTCGAACCTGGCCCGTGGATGGATCAAAGCGGTAGACCTGAGAAGGCAACATCGGTTGAGGACGAAATCCATTCATCCACCCGTACCTATGGGCGCCTGTCAACTCGGTTCACGCCCGTGCATTCAAGGACTTACGTGGGATCCGTGAAGAACATAATATCAGTTCCCGGCAGCACCTTGATGTCATTTAGCGAGTTGAACTGCCTGCCAAAGAAGTTGTCCAGCAGGACAGTCGTATTGTATGGCGGGTTCGGATTCACGAGTACGATGGAAGGGGGTAAAAGTGCACGTCCCGACGTGACAAAGAGAAGATCTCCTTTATAAGGACCCGTGCCTCCGTTAACCATCTGAACAGTGTCAGCAGGGTTAACCTGAACAAATATGAGCAATCTCTTCATCTGCTGCTATCTTGCTCACCGTTTGGATTTGTATGTTGACGTCACCCGTAACAGCAGCAAGTGCATTGTCGACTTCGGTCATGTTGAGCATAGAAACGACGCTATTGTTGTACCAGCCATTGTACCCAAGGGGCCCACCATCGTTACTGGAAAAGAAGACGACGTTCAGGTCGGGAACGTATATGGGCGCTTCATGAGCAAAGGCAAAACCCGGATTTGACACGACAAGCCGAATAGTTGCATTTGGACCCGTTACGTCGAGGAACGAAGGGTCAAAGACTTGGATGAATGGTGGGGTCGAATTCGTTGGATTGAAACCCACGAAAGAGTTGTTTGTGCGCCATTGCGTGTAGTTGGCACCCACGACGTTGTACTCGAGGGGGTTTATGTACTGAATTCGTTAAACATTTCGTGTCATGAAGCTCAACGGTAGACATACGACTGCGCCAGGAGGCAAGGCGAGACTCTGGGAGCTGGCGGTTCTTGTATTCAACGCGATAGTAATAGCAATCGCCAACACAGTAAACGCGGATAAGACCATTATCAGGCAAGAACTTGAATTTGGAGACTGAACAGCGCCTTGCTTTTTCTTGTCGTCCGAATATGAGTCCCGAGTCAGCGTTTGAAACGACTTGAACTACTCACCTCTCCAGGCATTCCCACTTTTTAGTCTGTATTTTGGTCTCCGGGAACGGGAAGCCGACTAAAACGTTGTGTCGGCTGACCACCACGTGTCTGTGATTGCTAGGACATCGAAGTTAGCGTTCATGTTGACCGTGGGATGCCTCTTTGCACCTCCGTTCCCAAGTCCCTACTACGATTTCAATGACCTCGTCGCCATTAAGACAAACGTTCCGCGTGCTATACTGGCTACCCATCGGAATGGCATTTACACACTACTGCTACACTATAAAGACCGTCCGAGGGCGAAGCATGCAGGTCTGTCCTCACATCCACTCCGTCTCACTTCGTCCTTCCCGTCCACCAGCCTACGCTCAACCCAGACACCTCACGATGGGATGATATAGTCGTCTTTGACCGCCTCAGTATTCGCTCCGGACGGCCAATAGCAAGAGGTGACATCGTGTCGCTCAAGTACGCTATACACGAGTCATACTTGTGTCCTCATTTTACGGGTGTGCTCGCATAGAGATCCCGTCAATAGTCAAAAGATGATCGTCAAGCGCGTCGTCGCAGTCGCAGACGACGTTGTCCAGACACTCCCGCCTTACCCCGACACCGAGTTACGCGTTCCAGAGGGTCACATATGGGTCGAAGGAGACGAGCCTTTTCGAACTCTGGACAGCAACATGTTTGGACCGGTGTGTTGCACACATCATTCTCAATTCATCTCTCATACGCGTTCTTTCTGTAACTGGAATAGGTTCCTCTGGCCTTGGTGGATGCAAAACTGAGTTACATCGTCTGGCCACTTGACCGCATTGGTTCATTGAAGCCGCCAGAACGACCGGTTTCGAAAGCGGGCGTCCCAAGAGATTATCGATGGCGTGATGCAATGGCCGCATTCGAACGAGAACGCAAAAGACAGGCACGCGTCACACCGACATCCGGCGAAGTTACTGTTCAATGATTATGTGTGTTTGCAACGCTACGGTCACACTAGTAACCCTTCGTATCTATCGTAGCACGGCTTTAGTCGGGAAATGGTAATCATAATTCATCGCCAAAATCCCGTCCATTAGTAGTGCCAGGCTGAATACCCAATATCCTGTCGGCCTCGGGTGAGCCCGCAGGAGGTATGTCTTTTCGAAGAGATACCGCGACCGGCGAAACTCCCTCGTTGTAAGCCAACGCAAAGATGACATCCATATCTTAAGTGCCCCGAAAAGTGTCAGAAAGCAGATAGATCTAGCACCATCCAGGACACACCCTCAAGTGATCGACCCGCGGTCTCCGGGAAGAATAGGTATACGATGGGCACAATGAACGCATTCAGTGCGGCAAAAACTGTAATGAATGTGAGGCCCATCACGAATATGAAGTAGACTTGAGATCGCACCGATATACGTCCCCCATGAGATATCATTAAACGACGGTCCTGTCACCATCACTACCATGAAATTAAAGATCCAGTTCGATGCTAGACGGAATCGGCACATAGCAACAAGCACTATAAATCATCGTCGTACCCGTACTGAGCGCGTTGGCAGGTGCACGAATTCTCAATCCCACAATTTCAGCAGGCTGAAAATACCGATCACCGACTATCTGAGTTCCAAACCCACAAGAAACAAGGGCAACTCACATATAACCAAGTCATACCCAGCCAACCAATCGCAAAGAAGGAATTAAACACGAACAACAACACGGCACTCACGACCTGTGCGCCGCTACCCTTGACGCTGCCGAGCACTGCAAGAAGTATCATCGTCAGACATTGTCCTACTGCGCCAAAGAGCATGAGTTTTCGTCGACCAACGCGATCGATCAGGAAGATGGCGATGAGAGAGGCAAGAAAATATTCGGTTCCGTTCGCGGCGGCGATGACACGGGAGGTGACATCGGAGAGACCAAGACGTTGGAACAACAATGTCTGACGGAGAAGAATGGTCAAAAGAAATCAATGTCAATGTGCAACAAACTGACGGCGTAACTGTGAAATCATTAATGAACCAAAAATAAGAGAACAAACGAAATTTTTACTCACTAGGTAATCAAGTTGATCCCTGTAATCTGTTGGAAACATTGATTGATAACGCCCAGAGATGCCCGTCTAAAGTTCTGGGAACGGCCACCGGTGAAGAGCTCTTTCAGCCGCGGACGAGAGTTCCCGGCCGGCTTGTTAGCATACGGGTCCTTAGCCCCATCTTCGATCTCAACTGCCTCACAAATGGCATGATAGGTCCTTTGGACCTCAGGGTCACTGAATGGTTTATTATCTAATGCAGAAATGACTGCCGCAGCCTCGGCATTACGCCCATGCTTCACGAGCCTTGTTGCGCTGGATGAGCACTAGTTATAATGATCATGACGTACGCACCATCTCGGCGATTCTGGGAGCTGAGGAGTGGTTACCTTTGAATATCAACAGACTTAGGGCACGTACGAAACCAATGCCAAAGATCATAACTAGGGCAAGAACAATCTGGAGAGCGATGGGCACGCGCCATTGAGCAGATGATTCAGATGCCCAATACCTATAAACCATGAACATTTAATCTGTACTCATCCGAAAGATGTGAAGATGATGAAACATACAACGCAAAATCAACCCACTGCATAAACAGATCAGTTAGTCTATTGCGAACTAGGTAATATACGACCACAGCTCACATAACTAACAAACAATGGAATCAGACTCAGAGGTCGCTAGAGAACTTCACGGGATTTTACGCACGATATCATGATGCCAAATGTGATAAGACTGCCTTCGATCATAATCAAGCTGCCCCTTTTGGCAGCAGGCGAACATTCCGCATGATAACTAGGTACGGTCGACGTCTATATGCGCGGTCAGCGAGCGAGCCGAAGCAAAAGATCGAAGTTGACAATCACGTTAAGCCCGTTGCCCAAACCAGTGATAATGCGTGCGACGACGAGCTGAGCGTAGCTATACGATGTCGTCTGCAAAATAGCGCCTACGATCATGATGCACCCTCCAACTACAATCGTCTTTCGACGACCCAACCAATCGCCAAGCCATAAATTCGATAAAGCACCGATCAAACATCCGATTTCCTAGAGTGGGGTCTACTGTATGAGCGTGTCTACGTAGCAGGGCAACGTCTGACATACGTAGACAGCGACTACGAAACTCTGCAGGGTCGCATGGTTAGGATGACTCGCATCCACGATCACTTGCGGAAAAACTTTTTCGAACTGGTCGAGACGTCATCGCGATGTAAGGCAAGGAGGAATCTTTCGGCTTACCTGGCCGGCCGTCAACAATGCCGACATGACACCTTGATCGTATCTACAAGCATCCACAGCATGAGCCCAATCGAACAATGTGGGAGCATATCCAATCGAGGCACACCCAAAGAGAGTAAAACCGGTCCCTGCAACAAACGCCAACGAGGCCGTTAACGTCCTGCCTCGTAAAGACAATGCATGTCTCGCGACATCTTCTTCGCAGAGTCCAGAACCCAACCTTGCATGCTCTTCTCGGCTCTTTTCATTTGCATCCAAATCTGAAGTAGCCATGCGCCGAGTAAACTTATTCAGAGTCACTGTGCAGGGTAAAGTGCTGTAAAGTGGGGTTCTCTCGAAACTTGCCGGGATTTCGGCACGGCACTTCTAGATATAAATGTTCGGAGTAATTACATGTTTACCGGATTTCCAGCAGCGGAGCTTGTAGAACTCTTGTCACCTGATGGCTGGGATGGACGTTTTCCTGCGGAGTGGAGGTCTCGGCAAGCGCTTACGTGGTGTATAACTATAATCCAAGTCATTATCCTCACTCACCTGACGCGATATCGTGGAGCGTCCCACGGCGACATCTCTCGTAGGCAAAAATCCATACATTTTTTATGTAATAGAGTTTCGGTCTCCGCATTAGTGATTAATCTCGTTCTGAACTGGGAGAACAAGAGAAATGTTGCAAGAGGTCTAGTCGGGAATCGCAATATCGTAAGAACGTAAAATCATGCCACGGTTTGTATGGAGATGAGCCACCTTAGATCCACGACAAAGTCGAGTAGCCTTCGGTAAACAGAAGCAAATAACGTCTCTGGCATGTCTTTTACTGATTTGAAGTCCAAGAGGCAATCCTTGAAAGACTCCAAATCGTATGTGTCAACGTTGAGTGGTCCCGTTGCGCCGGATCCCATACAGTCTTCGCCTCAAGCCTCGACCTCTGCTTCTTCAAATGACGTACAGAATCTTTATCCACAGCTACCTTCTTCGCTTGAAATCAAGAAAGCCGATCATTCTGGTAGAGGGCTGTGGGCACGACAGAATCTTAAATCTGGTATGATGATGTTCGGATGCTTTGCCAACATCTAATAATTTATCTTTTTAAAGGGTCGACTATTTTATCGATCGAGACTCACGTATTTGTCCTCTCTAATCAATACCTCGGTTCATATTGTTCTTCTTGTGTGAATGGCCCATCGTTATCTCCGCTCATGCGATGCTCTGGCTGTGGGACACTTAGATATTGTAACAGCGTAAGTTCTTGAGCACTCTTATCAATATAACTTTTTCACCCCACACAGAGTTGTCAAAAGGCAGATTGGAAGTTTCACAAATCCGAGTGCAATGCACTTCAGGAATGGTCCAGAACGGCTCCGTCCGCTGCATTGGGTGTTCCAAATGACGCAGTTCGGTGTTTGGGTCGCACTTTATGGCAAATAAAATCAAACGGTCAGGACAGCAGATGGGTTTGTTACCCCATAAAATTTGTGCGTCTGATAACTCATGCGCACCCTTAGTCGAAGGAAATAATGGCGATGCAAACCCGCAAGTATCAATGTCATAATATTTTCTTTTCGTTTATTGAGAAAGCCTACGTTCCAGACAAAGTGGTATTACAGCAATCCACCTCTGTCGAAGCTCACACCCACCTAGCGCACTCGGTGGTAAGATATCTTGGTCTGACCGCACCTTCTGACCTTCAAGAATATGGTATCATGTCCGCGGGAGATCTTGTCAGCGTAATTTCAAGAGTGAGGATTGAACTCGTCCGCTCTCTTTCCTTCGTTCACTCATCTATATTCTAGTTCATCACCAACACATTTGCTCTGACCTCGCCATCACTCATACCGATTGGTGTCACCATGTCACCGCTGGCCGCGTTAACGAACCATTCATGCCTTCCAAATGCGGTTGTCGTTTTTCCCCGCAGCGGTAAAACAAAGGCAAAAGAACCTGTCCTGAATATCATTGCCTTTCGCGATGTTGAGGTTGGAGAAGAGGTATGCATCGCCTCACGTAGATTTGATGGTGCTTAATTTTTCTTGCTGCCCTAGGTGTTAATTTCCTACATCGACACCACCCTCCCAAAGTTACAGAGACAGAATGTGCTGTTGGAAACCTACTACTTTACATGTCAGTGTCCTCTGTGTAATCGATCGGCCACCGTCATCGACCCACGGGAAGCCATTTTATGTCCGAAATCGTGTGGTGGCTCCCGTCCCGCACCAAATGAGGGTACATGACCATTAATAATGATTCGAAGCACTCAGTCTGATCCATAGCGACAGACAGCCCGACGTCCCGCTGTTCAACATGTAAAGCTACGATCGCTGATCCCCATGCTGTCATCGATGCAATTCGCATCGGACAAGAAGCACTGGAAAAAGCAGCCCGTCTCCAGTCGAGCGGTATGTACAGCATGGCATCTTTACCTCTGCGCTTCCTTCCTCCATTTTAATTCATCTTTGCGCAGACGAGGACAAGGCGAGACGATTAACAACGAACATGATTCCCATCTTGATCTCTGCCGGTCTAGCACCGTCCAGTCATCCCCTCCTTGCACTATTAAAACTCCATCAGTCCTTATTGTTGGCCACGGTCTCGGACCGGGTCTCCCAGGAGGTTCTGGATGAGACCATTCGTATCGCTGCGAAGCATGTCGCGGGCCTGTCTGCCGTACTCGACCGCGGACACCCCGTGCGCGGTGTCGCACTCGCCGAGCTGGGAAAACTGCTCGCTGTGGATGAACCCTCGCCAGCGTCGCCGTCACAGACAGCGTTTCCTCCCAGTGGCCCGACGCGGCTCAAGCTTGCGTACGAGACGCTGCTGCGAGCGCGGGACGAGTTGTTGGTCGGGTTTGGGAGGGCGAACGAGGGCGGGGCAGTGTGCCAGGAGGTGAGGGAGGGTATCGTAGTGCTGGAGAAGGAATTGGGGGTGTGGACGGCTGGTGTGCGGAATGTGCTGGAGGATAGCTTGAAGGCGAGTAGCAAGAGCTGAGGTTTGCGCTTATGATGTGGGGCTTTTCAAAAGTAAGACAGGAGTCGGGCAAGATGAGCAAGATGAAATGTTTATCTTCTGTAGCGAGACGAAAAATACATCAGGGAAATGGCAGCAAAAATAGTCTCTCTGGCGGGGAGTCGAACCCCGCTCTCCCGCGATCAAAGTGATCGACACTTGACAGGCGGGTGTACTATCCGATATACTACCAGAGACATGTTGAGGATTGGTCCAGTGATTACTACTACGAGAAGTCCCTAGTCACAACGCACACGCGATGTGGGGAAACGGTCCTGCCAGGACTCGAACCTGGGTTTTGAGAAGCCACACCGCGTGAGTGAAAGACCACTTGTCGCCTCACAGCGTGGCGGGCTGCCTGAGTATCATACTTGGTGATCAGCAGACCCGTGTGTACCGACGAGTTATTTATGTAAAATTGGCGTCGTTATCTCTTCCTTTCCCGACTTTTCCCTTTCCCCTCCCGTCCTCATGTTTTTTTCCTATCTAGCACACTGGCGAGCTTGGTAAATTGATCCCCCTTTCGTTCGTATGCTCTGATTCAACCGTCGCTACCCAGCAACGACAAGCAGCGCGAGCGCGCCGAGAGAATCGCGTCCCTCCCAGAGACGTACCACCAGCCCTTGACGCCCCAGGACAAGGACATCCTCTCCCGCCCCGTCGCCGCCATCGTCTCCGGCGTACAGACCGCGTCGCTCGATCCCTCCGATGTCCTCGTCGCATACGGCAAGCGCGCGTTGCAAGCCCACGCCCAGACCAACTGTCTCACCGAGATCATGATTGCGCCTGCAGAGGCGTGGGCGCGGGAAGCAAACCGCACTGGCCCGCTTGCGGGTGTTCCCGTGTCTCTCAAGGACATGCTCGCCGTCAAGGGCTTCGATGCGTGCTTGGGGTATTCTGCGTGGGTAGGAAAACCGCTATCGTACGACGGCGCCTTGATAAGGCTCCTACGACGTGCTGGCGCGGTGCCGTTCGTCAAGACCAACGTGCCGATCACGATGCTCTCGTTCGAAGCGACCAACGACGTGTTTGGTGTGACGGAGAACCCGCACAAGGAGGGGTACAGTCCGGGTGGGTCCTCGGGGGGCGAAAGCGCACTCCTCGCGCTGGGCGGTTCCAGAATTGGCGTGGGCACGGATGTCGCCGGTAGCGTTCGAGCGCCGTCACATTATTCAGGAGTGTATGCGATCAAGTCGAGCATGCACAGGTTCATAAAGACAGGAAGTCTCACGACGATACCCGGGCAGGAAGGAGTTCCAGCGACGCACAGTCCCATGGCACGAACACTGGAGGATCTCGAGACGTTTTGGCGCGCCGTGTTCCAGATGAAACCTTGGGAGTATGACCATTCCGTGAGTATTGTTTACCATTTCTGTTAGATAGGCACGTGACACATCGCAGGTTCTCAATATCCCGTGGAGAGAGGTGAAACTGCCCGTCGATAGGCCTCTTCGGTGGGGCGTTTTATGGGATGACGGTATGTGATTACACCATTCCGAGTCTCGGAAATTAAATAAGCCCCATTTAGGGGTCGTGGCTCCTTCTCCTGCGTGTCTGAGAGCACTCAGAACGGTGACCGAAGTGTTACAGAGGGACGGACATGAAATCGTCACGCTGTAGGGATGACTCTTCTTTGGGTATATCCGTCTAACATTGTGTCAGAGAACCGCCCAGCCCATACGAGGGACTTCAGATTGCCTCACAACTCCTTTTGGCTGACGGAGGCAAAGTCGCTGCAAAACCTATTCGATCATACGAGACGAATGATGCAGGGATGGTTCCAGCATTTCGCGCTCTCGGGCTACCGCGTTTCGTCATGAAGCTCTATGCTTGGTATTTGAGGTACATTCGCCGCGACCCAATCTACGCTGGTCTGGTAGACAATTTTTACGAGAAGAGCGTCCCAGAATACTACGGGCTCATCGCGAAGCGTGAGGACTACCGTGCGCGGTGGTTCAGGGTATGGCGTGATACCGAAGTCGAAGGTGGACTGGGAGACCAAGGAGTGGATTTCATTCTCACCGTGCCTAATGCGTTACCAGCCGTACCACATCGGGGGATGCGTCATGGATGGAAGGCGTGTGGTTACACTTTCCTTTTCAACCTGGTGGGTGATCGATTCAGGCCAAATGACTGGAATAAATTATCTTACTTGTTTCATTGCGGGAATAGCTCGATTACAGTGCAGGGGTGATGCCAATCAGCCACGTCAAGAGTACCGACGTCGTTCCACGTTCATTCCGTGCACGAAACGCCGTTGAGCGGGAAAACTATCGGATGTACGATCCGGTTGGAATGGAAGGGCTCCCGGTGGGGATTCAGGTCGTTGGCAAACGCCTGGACGAGGAACGGGTTCTGGAAGGGATGAAACTAATTGAAAAGTCGATGAAGGGGGCGGGCTTGGCCTATACCGGAATTCCGATTCCTCTGTAAATGTATACGAGTTCCTGTACCTTGCATGTATATCAGAATGCAAATGTTCATTTCTGTACCGACCACTGAGCCGATTTACAGCGAATTACTCACAGGATACACACCAGGCACGGCGGGGATATTTACGATACCCCAAACCTTGTCCCTGGGCGACATTTGGGCATCTCAACAACACGTACCGCTTACTGTTCGACTCGGACATGTCAAATTGGTGAGATAAGACGGAGTCCAATTGCGTGTTCGAGCGACCAACGGATACGCTCTTACAGGACCGTGTGCCAGATGTTTTGGCTTTAGCCGCACCCGCGATGGGGCTGATAGTCTACAAAAGTCACTGGTGGCGCTCTGATATGAACGGAGGTACCCGCAAGGCTGGTCGACCGTGAGATAAATAGTACCCGAGCATGCGAAGCAATTTTTTCGTACAGGCAACCAGCTCGTCAAATATGTCTACAAGCGGCGAAGGAGTTCAGCGAGCAGAGGTAGAGGGTTACCTGTTATCTTATCGACGGCCCGCCATGGTCGTTATCTCGAACCTTTTCTTGCGCGTCACGTCGACAAGTGGCATCTCCACGTCCTACATGGAATTATCCCTGGCATGTTGGCTCCATGATAATTCCCATAGAAACCACGCGCCCATACACAAGAAAAAGGAGGTGCATACCCTCGTACCGCTGGGGACTGCGGATACCGCATTGCGGAAATGGACAGGTCCCTGATGATATCAGACCAGCGGCCGTAGGAGATCACCACGACGTACGCGCGTTCGTAGCCCAGCCAAGGTCGTCCGCGCTATATCGATTATCAATTATGACATGGTCCAGTCCGACCAGTCTCGTCTTATCCATGCCCTTGAACCAAGTCCCTGAATGGGACGTCGGCCCTAAAGGTTCCACCAAGGGTTCAACAAAAACGCCGATGACCTGCTGTAATGTTTTGCACCGATTTGGTCAAGGGACTGTTATCACACCAACACCCTCGATACAACTCTTGTGCCACAGGACGAGGAAGAACTGGCCTCACGAGGGCACCAGGCCCACTCTGTGCCCGATCAGATCAGCAACGCGCATCTCAGATTATTACCAAACTTGCTTTCGTACTTCCCCATGAAACGTGTTCAATCAATCCAAATTTGAAACTGCTCACGCATGGCCAGCTTGATTGGCTCTGGGGAGCATGCTGTGAGCGCTCGTCCGGACTACATGGCGCATAACATATCCAGTTTGAAAACAAACGCTGAAGACGTGGTCAGAAAATGTGGTCCATGTGCTAAAACCGTAAATTGAATGACCCTGCTCGTAATAGACCGAGTATGAATGAGAGGGGAGGAAAGACGGAGCAGAAGTCACTGCGCAACACCCATATATCGTCGTCGTCAAGTAGCCACGAGCGTTGGAAGACCATGAGCACCACGATTTTTGCGGATCGCAATGCTGCGGCACCGTCTCGTCCAACCAGATTTTATTCGCCAATTACCACTTCTTCCCCACCTTCCTTTACCTCACCTCCGTCAAGCCCGTCAACCTCGTCGGTGATATCGCTCTCACTCTCCGGTGGAGTTGGCTCAGAAGGCGGAGGCTCATTTAATTCGAGTAGGGGTTCAGGTGGAGGAGGTAAATCGGATTCTACTTGTGGTTCTGCATCCTCCGGCTCTTTGTCACTGGTCGGTAAAAGTGGCTGGACTTTAATTTCATCGACAGACTCTGCAATCTCCTGTTCTGGTCCAGGTAGGTTTTGCGTCGCTTCAGTCGGTACTTCGGATGCAGCAGCGTCTACTTCTTCCGAACCGGATTCCGCCTCGGAAGTGGAGGGTTCATCAGCGACAGGAGTGGGAGTATCTATTGCTTGAATGGATTCTTGAGGACCTAACTCGATGGATGGGGGGTCAGAAGGCGGACTTTGCTTTTGCAAAGAATCTTCGTTCGATGCAGTATCCTCAAGTGAGATGAGGGAGAGTGCTTCCACCGGCGGGGATAGTGGACCGACGGTCAGCTCGGAGCGAGTATCGCTAATATCTTCATCGTCTTCCTCTGTCTTCGTCTCAAGGTCGGGCCAGGATTGCACGGAGATCAAGGATTGGGTCTCGACCATTGGGGAAGACGCGAGCAAGCTGCCATTTGCGGACCCGCCGCCATCGTCGTTTACGTTTTTGGACAATTCCTCAGCCACATTGTAAGCTTCACTGAATACCATTGTATCAGTTCGATTACGGCCAAGTTTCCGAGGGCTATCCGTTCCTATTTGACTGGTGGCGTCCACAGCCCTCGGCCGACCGTTTGAAAGAATGTCTCCGTCAGGTGCCGTAAGAAGGTCGGTATGAACATGTGGAGTCGGATGAACTGCAGCTGAAAAGAGACGAGGGGGTTCCACTTCCTCATGACTCTTGTCATCGTGGTGAATAGTGCTTTCAGGAATGACGAGGAACTCTGCAGGGACCAAATCAAATTGGTTAGTGAGTTTAAGGAAGCGGGCATAGAGCGACGATTCGGCCTCGGCTTGTTCAAAGGCCTCCCGATGGTGAAAGTAAGCATGAGCGAAAATTCTGCCGAGACGCCGGGCAAGCGAAGAGAAGTGCCTGTGTGAGGTCTGTGGAATTGACAACCTAATAAGTGGAAAAGTCCGGATTGAAATTGATGAGTGGTGAAAAGGTGGATCAGAAGTCGGCTAAATAAGTACCTCGATGGGAAAGCTCTCGGAGAGTTTAAAAGAGCAGTAGCGCTATCGACAGTATGAAGGATGTAATCGATGGCACAGCATTGCTACAAATGAGGAGTGATCAGAATATAGTTGAGAATTGAGAAAACCGGCCGAGATCGGACCTCCATAGCGCCGTCATTACCGTGCGCAACACAG
The DNA here is from genome assembly GCA_038090335.1 of Solioccasus polychromus. Lineage (NCBI taxonomy): Eukaryota > Fungi > Basidiomycota > Agaricomycetes > Boletales > Boletaceae > Solioccasus > Solioccasus polychromus. Next base: position 40,401 of record JBBPMM010000035.1, read on the forward strand.
AGATACAGCCACTCCCCCGCCTTCATTTGAGGACACGAACTCCTGGTGCACTCTTGCTGGAGCATAGTAATCAGCGGGTGGGAGAGGTCTTGGGCAAGACGACTAATAGGACGCCTTAATTTAGAAGACACACGGAAGGAAAAATCTGCCAAGACGCACCGCAGCTGCTCGTAGACCCAACAAGCGCGGTCGACAGAAATGTCACTCTTGCGGTCGCCGTCGTCGGACTTTTTTGTGTCATTCTCTGAAGAGTCTAGCGTTTCGTTCTGATCCTTTTGGGCTGTTTTTCCTGGAAGGGAAACGATGGTGTCGACGTCGTGCACGTCGAGCCGGATGAGGAGAGAGATGTATTCCTGAAGCTGGAACGCGCTGTCGAGGGAGGAAATTGGGGGGAGAGACTTGACGGGGTAGAACGAGGACACGCGCGAGCCACGGTAAGGACGTTGGAGGGAAGTCGTCGACATCGTCACTGGCGGTGAACGCGGTCGTGGTAAAAGGAAAAAGCGAACATCACGTGGTCAGAATTACCAAATGGGGTATAAGTGAGATCTGTGTGAAATATGTCAGCATCATCTTTGATTTATATTTTATATATTTTATATTTTATTTACATACTCCGGATCGGTTGTCGAGTGCAGCTTATCGCTCGAATGTGCCTTTCTTTCTGATTCTTATATTAGACTCTCATTTTCCTTCCCTCCAATCCTTGTCGCTCCTTTGCGCGTCTCTCCTTCGTCATGTCTGACAATTTCCGCGAGTCCAAGGCCGGCTCCGACGTCGAGAAGGATTATGCCTCTCACACCGACTCGCATGACACCAGCGATCATTCCTTCTCCCTCCCAAAGGGCTTCCGCTGGGGTGTGGAGGCTCGCGGTGCGTCCCATGTTCCTGCTCCCCCTGCCTCCCTCTCACATCGTCCGTAGGCACCGTACCCGTGTCGTACGAAGATCGCAAAGACACTCAGTTTTATAAAATATTTTTCGTATGGTTCTCCATGAACTTCAACATTCTTTCGTGGGTCGCGCTCTCACTCCCAAAGATCCCGCCTGACCTCTTTCAGATTTTCGACCGGAACGCTGGGACCTGTTGTATTTGGCCTTGGACTTCGCGATTCCTGTCTCGTAATTTTATTCTTTAATCTCATTGCAAATCTGCTTCCCGCATATCTGTGAGCGCATTTCCCTCTTGCTCCCGAGGATACTGATCTCCCTAGAAATACGTGGGGTCCAAAAACTGGCATGAGACAGATGATCGTATCTCGTTACAGCTTTGGGTCCGTCATCCTCACAGTTCGCTTTGAGCGTCTGATTCCATCTCACCTTCAGGTACTACGGTATCATTATTCCCACTATTCTCAATCTCATCGGTCTCTGCGGTTTCAATATCCTCAACTGTATCTTGGGAGGACAAGCGCTTGCCAGCGTTAGCAACAACAACTTGTCGTGGACGTAAGTTGGCTTTGTTTCATTTTCACTTCGTCTCCGCTCACTACCGCGTTCCTGACAACAGGGTTGGAATCGTCATTATAGCGGTGCTTTCGATGGTTGTATGTCATTCCTCGCCGAATTTTCCCGCTTGTGGTGCCGAACAACGTCTAGATTTCCTTTATGGGCTATAAAGTTCTCAACTGGTACGAACGTCTTTCATGGCCTCCAGTTCTTCTTGCTTTCCTCGTCGCTCTTGGTGTCGGGGGAAAACACCTCTACAACGCTGAATCGGCTGCCCCTGCCACTGCATCCGCAGTCCTTTCATTTGCGGCCACCATTGCTGGTTTCGTCATCACTTACTCTGCCATGGCTTCCGATTTCACCATGTATTACGACCCAGCCGTATCGAGGCAAGTGTATTTGCCATGGTGACTCTTGTACTAACCTGAATGACGTGTAATAGTCATCGGATTTTCTGGTACGCGTACCTCGGGTACACTGTACCGATCGTACGTTGTGCCAATCACATCATCCGTGACTAAACCTTACATGAAAACGTATTCAGATCCTTGTGGAGTGCCTTGGCGCGGCGGCCGTTCTAGCTGCGCCCAATGTTGACAGCTGGAACACAGGTTATGGTGCAGAAGGCAATATCGGTGGCCTCCTAGAAGCTATGCTCAGCCCAGTTGGGAACTTTGGGAAATTCTTGACAGTGATGCTCAGTCTGAGCGTGACGGCCAACATTGCCTGCACCCTTTACTCTATCTGCTTCAACTTCCAGGTCGCCATACCCAAGCTTGCCAGGGTTCCCAGATATGTATTTTCGGTTGTGGGTACAGCAATGTGCGTACGATCACTTGCAATAATTTCCCGCTGAGTTGTAAAATCACCTCGTCTAGTGCACTTCCGCTGGCGATTGTCGGCGCCCACAAGTTCTATTCCGCGCTCACGGACTTCCTAAGTCTCATCGGCTATTGGGCAAGCGCATATGGTGCCATCCTACTCGTCGAACACTTCTATTTCCGGAAAGGTGACTTTGACAGTTACGATCACGCCGACTGGAATATTGCCAGACGCCTCCCATGGGGTGTAGCCGCCTTGGGTGCAGGCATCCTTTCATTTGGCCTTATAATTCCTTGCATGAACCAAGTATGGTTCGTGGGTCCGATCGGTATGAAATCAGGTGATATTGGCTTTGAAATCGCCTTCCCGCTTGCCGGACTGCTCTACTTGCCTCTCCGTACGTTGGAGCGCCGGTACCAGAAAATCAACTAGGCGGCCTCTCGTTGGAAATTCTTTCGGGCGCTGTATGTAGTTTACATTCCTCGATTATTATTTTTTCCCGTGCTCTTTGGTGGTGTAATTTCCAAAACTCACGACCAGTGCTTTTCAGTAGCTTTTTTGTGACATATTTTTGATGGTTTCCAGGGAACCACGCATCATGGAAGCTATTCCAGCTCTCCAATTGCAAACTCGGAGGCCATCGTGTTTATACTTCGGCCTTCCACTAGCTGGGTTTGACCGAGATACATGACTACACGATACTTTTTTTCTTTTTTTGGGTTACCCGGTTGAATAGTGACACATGCTCATACCCACGTAGATTACCCTCGTGTTTACACTAGTACATCCTGGATGTTGTATCCAGTCCGCACACTGCTCCGCAAAATTAAATACGACATCGGTCCGGATGGACCGGCGTGCATACGGATCGGATCCCAACTCTCTTCATTACAAGGCTCATAAACCACAACTACCCGCGTGCCATCGGCCACTGTATCATCACCTCTTGTCTCTCTACCACTTTTCTTTTCTCGTCCACTCTCAATTGACACGTGTCATTCCACGATCATGGGATTGGGACCTTTTTCCATTTCGAATACCCCACGAGAGACGGGGGTGAGATCGGCGGTGGGATGTTTGGAGCCGGTTCCTCGTGCTCCATTGCCAATAGACGGTTATATCGCGTGGCGTGTATGTATTGATGCCCAGCACCCTAGAATCGTGGAGGTACGCGGAACGGGGCGCCAATGGGACGATATCATGTCGCGACCATCCCGCAGCTCTCGAATTAGCAAACGGACGAGCCCTAACTCCCGAGTGCCCTCTGCCCTCTGCCCTCGGACGCCCGTGTTCAGATCCACTAGCCTCAGACTTTCCACGCGGGGGAACACACGGTCTCAGCTTGCCCCTCTCTCCGAGGAGGTGAATTGGTAAGCGTGTGGTGGTTAGCGTTCCATTTCCCATTCGGAGAAGCGCGACGCTCAAAACCAGTGTTTGATGAGGCAAGTACACATATCCCACGTACGGTCTTGGATGCGCTTCGGACGTGTGTGTGTATGCCGGGTCGGTCGTATGGACACTGGTCAGCGCAGCAATTGAGACATCTGTCTCGATTACGTCGGCGTCGTTAGTCGTGTCTTTTCCGACGGGACTAAACGGTGCGTGCGCCGTATTTGCCGCCGCGGGGGCATCGGGCCGTTCCCATTTGGGTCACGCCAGGCACTCGCAAGCTTATCTACTCCAGACGAGACGAGTGGAATTACCACACGGTCCTTGGTGCCTGGCCATGGGATCCAACAAGGCACACCAACAGCCATTCACCAAATTCCTATCGCCGGCGATAACATGATCGTCACAAATGTCTGGCGTCAAACACGAATGACATCACTGGTCAACCATACGCTAGATCGCTATCATTAATCAGCGTTCGCCAGATCGGTTATGCAGCGCAAACCGTCTCCAATTCGAGCTTGCGCAATGCGCCGTTTATTCGGTCAAGACCATCTTGGAGTGGCAGCATTACCATCAAAGTCGGTTCTACGTGGGGATAAACCTTGAGTTACGTTGTTTCATCCAGGGCTTCGGATGTGTGGCACACCTTCACCGGAATGAGCATCCAGGAATTGTTGTAGAGGCCGGAGAATGGAGCTTTGTACACTCGTGACGTTATCTTTGGACCGCACGCCCGTCTTTGGAGCCGACGTAGGATGAACACCATTTGAAAAAATAATAATACCCGCCGTGGAGTGATACGTACCTTGTTTTCGAGATCTCGCTGTAAAAGCACATAATAAAACGAAAGACAGTCCGCAATGCGCAGCAGCTCCAACGATTGCGCGAGCTCTTTTCTCGTCTTCCTTGTACTCAAGAAATCCGGTGGGTTTGGTCTAAACAAAACCTCACCAAATACGCGCAATAATTCCTGAGACGCGAACGGGTTCCGAGGTGTATGGTCCGGGGGTAGGGCGAGCGCTTCCAATACGGCCTCCTTGAGTAACCCGAGAGCCGGACCTCGGATCTGGGGAAAGTCTTCGTCCTTGCTGAGCTTAAAGAGCATCTCAAGCCTTGGCTGTGGTGGAAGCTTGGATAACGTCAAGGACAGCAATCGCAAATTCAGCTGCCTGATGGCCGGGTTCATGTGTGTACTTGCCAACGCCGTAAGTACCGTACACAGTAATGCCGCGATATCTGGTGAGATGCTCATATTTTGCTGAGAGAGGGCTCTGAGGAGCAGAAATAATGATTCGTCGATGATAACGTTCATTTGCAACGCATTGATGAGCAAGAGGTAAAGATCTGTCGCTGTAGACGGAGACAGGACCACGGTCGGAGTAGAATGCGCAAGATAGATCAAATCGCTGAGCGAACGAGGTTTCCAGTTCATTGTCTGTGGAGAATTTCCCAAGTGCTCGAGTGCTCGCTGTGGATGCGTGACACGTTATGTCTGTTCTTCATGATCTGCCGGGACGTACCTGCACTTCGATCATTGCTCCTTCTCCGTCTTGCCATCCTTCCTTTGCGGAAAGCTTTACGAAAAGGCGAGGGAAATAGCTCTGAGCGGTTCTTATGGCCAAAGATGTATCGATGGAGAGCGCGCAATTCACAACGGTTGTATCGAGCAGTTCGCGAAGGAGACGCTGGTAAATGTCAACTACGCCCGAATATGAGCTAACAACATGGTTACCTTGATTCCCTCGCTGTTGGTAACTACCGATGCCCAGACAGCGAGAGATTTAGCCAGGTGGGCTACCTCAGTGATAAGTACTCGACCTTCCACCATGGTAGCATATGGCGAGATGGAAAGCATCAACGAGGTAATGTGCTCCAAGACAGGCGAGCATAATTCGAGCGCAGATATCTTTTCGAGTCTTGAACGAGAGATGGCTGTCCTGTTCAGTGAGATAATGTAACCTTGATTGTAAAGGAAAAGTAACCAGGCGAGCAGAGAAGAACGATGCCGATGGCTCTTTGGACAAGATCTAGCTCTTCCTCTTCCTCTTCGTCAGTCTCCTGGTCTAGATGTGTCTGCAAGTACTCTATCGCCTCCTGGATTACGATCATAACCTCCTTCGGGCTGTTGTGGAGTCCACATATGCGTATCAAGTCCATAGCGCCATCGCGGCGAGAGGGAAGTAACGTCGGAAGGACTTCCAGGGGCTCCTGGAGACAATATCAACGGTGATGCAACGTGAGAAAGAGACGTAGAATTTGCCAGATACTCGGAACAGTCGTATCGAGCAACAGCCTCGTGGATCTCTTTCAACGACACTGCTGGAGACGGCTCCCTAGCGGCGAGCGAAATGAGTTTGGAAACTGATTGCGTGCATTCCTGCCAATTATGAAGGAGGTTTCAACGTCGCAATGCAGCTTTCTTTGGAGTTACCTCGTCTGAGAGATCTATTGGCAGTTGTAGGGCCTGCAGAAATTGGTATTTTTGTGGATTCATTCGTAGGCACAACGTCACGTGGCAGTGCTAACCCAGAACGATGTTGTCCGTCTTTGAGCTGTATTACACGGCATATTCAACTCCACGTCTCTAGACAGTCCAGTGCCGTCCAAGATTTCCAGACAAGTATCATACGGAAATATATCATACGTCGAACACCCTCTTCACTTTTCGATCCAAATGGTCCCACGGAGGACAGGGCAGGCAAATTATGTACCACTAGGAAGTCACGATACTATTGTCTCCCAGCTAGCACAGCAAGACAAGGTTCCCTGGTACAGCAAACCCAACCTTCGGCTCTTGTACTTTTTATTGTTTCCGACCTGCCTCGGAGTGGAGATGACGAGTGGGCAAGTTTTGGGTCGGATGCTTCTGTTGCATTTAACTGACGTGGATATAGGTTTGATGCGTCCCTGGTGAACAGTTTACAGGCCGTGCCGTCCTGGCTTGAATGTAAGGTGGTCTTCGGGTTGATGTGATATTGAACGATCGACTCGGGTAATAGACTATCATTATCCCCGCTCCGCCTCTCTGGGTCTCATGGTTTCTATGTATTCTCTGGGTTGTGTCGCTGCCGTTCCATTTGTGCCCTCTGTTGTCGACAGGGTTGGAAGGCGGTATCCAATTTTGCTCGGAGGTATAATCTCAATAATTGGGGCCACTCTCCAAGGGTTTTCATTGAACTGTAAGTATTCAACGTGTTTAGAAGCGGTATACTACTTTTCATCCTTAACTCATAGTCACAATGTTCGTCATTGCTCGCTTCATCCTCGGATTTGCCAATCTTTTCTGTCTCGTAGCTGCTTCCTCTTTGATTGGAGGTATGACACTTCGGAAAAATCTCCATATACCCGTTTGTGATCGAGCTTTGCAAAGAACTTTCGCATCCGAAGGAACGGGCAGTCATGGGATGCCTGTTTAATTCCACTTACGATATTGGTAAACGATCGCGAAACTACTGGCAAGGTGTTCCAGTTGACCCTTTTCTAGGTGCCGCGGCTGCTGCTGGGGTGACTTTGACGACATTCTCCATGACTAGTGACTGGGGATGGAGAATTCCGTCCTTTTTCCAAGTAGTTCCTAGTTTACTTCAGGTTTCCTTCATTTGGTTTATCCCGGAGTCTCCTCGCTGGCTCATATCAAAAGGGAGAGGGAATGAAGCATACGCCCTTCTCGTGAAATACCACGGCGAAGGGGACAATGACTCGGAGTTTGTCAAGGCAGAGTACAATCAAATTGAGGAGACGCTAGAAGCAGAGCTGAGCGTTGCTGGGATGAACCCAGAAGATTTATTTTCGACGCCAGGAATGCGGAAACGCCTCACCATTGCAAGTTTCCTCGGTATGTTCACTCAATTGTGTGGAGTTGGGCTGACTTCGTGAGTTTTACTATTAATCACTGCCATTCTTACCTTCTTATTCCATTGAGAGACATTTCCTGTCGGCTATCTTGGATAACATTGGTATTCATGATAACCGGTCGAAGCAGCTTATCAATTTTACCAAAACTTCCTGGAGCCTTGTCAATAGTTTGGCGGCGGCATTAATAGCACCAAGGTACCCTCGGCGGAGAATATATTTGGCATGTAGTCTGGTTTGGGATTCTTGTTATAACTCTTCTGATATTCAACAGACATGTACTATCTCGCTTTTCGTCATCTTCACTGCTTGGACTGCCGCTAGTGCAGAGTATTCGGCCACTCAGAGTAAAATCTCTACCCAACTAGTGCTCGCGTACGTATTATAATTTGTTGAATCTTTTCTACTCTATACTTACAATACAATCTATAGTCTCATCTTTCTGTATAGTCCAGCGTACAACCTGGGATTCAGTGCTTTGACTTATCGCAAGTGTTGCGTTTCCGCTTTCAGCCATACTTTTTGACCCAGTGCCTTGGGTTGTAAACAGCGTTCTTGGTCGAGCTTTTCCCGTTTCATGCTCGAGCCCGGGGCATCGCTATCTTCCAGTGGTGGAGCCGCAGTTCTGCGTGTTTCACTCAGTTCGTGAACCCCATCGGTATTGAGGTCTTGGGTATGTTGATGTATTAGTCTGCGAAATTGTTCTCATGGTCTCTGGTAACGGACAGGCTGGGGATGGTATATTTGGTAAGATGACTTTTGAGAACGCGGACAAGCGGGTGCTGAAAGAAATCGAGGTACTGTATGTGGAATGCCTTCCAGGTCGGTTTCGTCTACTTTATGTTTCCCGAGACGTCGGGTCGCACACTAGAGGAGCTCGCGTTCTGTAAGTGATTTACTAGGATGAGTGGATGCCTAGTCTCATCATTCGCCTTGACAGTATATGAAGCCGACCAAGATGTATTTGAAGATGGGATTGGGATTCTGCGAGAGCACGGGGATACTGAGACTTATGGTACTACGGAGAATCGTCCTAGAAATGCTGTTCCTGGTGAGTAGGAATTTTAAGTCGGAGGTTTCAATCTACACTTTCAAACGTCCGATTTACTGGCCTGCGAAACGTGGCACCGGATAATCGTGAAACAACTACAAAAGTAATGTTACTTGCTATAATCGGCTCATGGATGTCTTGAGACTCCTGAGATCATTCGACTGGGAGCATGTTCGGGACACAATGTACGAGCGAACCCACAAAATGCAAGACAGCGAACGAGGAAAAATAACTAAGCACCCAGATGGATATACAAAATCCACTGATCGACCGGAACGTCCACCATCTTTCTCGTCGTCTTGTGGAGCGCCAACGCTGCGCGGGTATGATCCAACCGGCCCGTCTCATCCACCATGTTGGCGTAAAAACGGGACGTGATCTTGTTAGTTTTGCCGTCGTCCACCGTCCACATCGTCCCTATCACAGAACGGAACCCAGCAAGCTGCATCGCCGACGCTAGATGGATCACCTCGTCCGGGCTTTCCTCGTCTCCGACGGTCGTATGGCAAGCAGACAGATATGCGAACTGAGGGTTGTTCAACTCACATCGGATGATGCGTTCGATCGTAAAGTGACCGTCGTGGAGCGCAAACGCGGACTCGAAGGGTCGTTTTGGATTTGGGATGCCATGAAATACACCCATTGGGCGCTACCCAGCTCTCTTTCCACCCCCGAGATGCACGCATCCGGGCCTTCTATGCGGGAGAAGACGGCGAGCCCTTGGACTTGCTGGCCAATATTGGCTAGTTCAGATTCGACGGAAAGAAGCTTGCTTGTGCCAGGGGCGTTGGCTTGGCCAATGGCGAGAAATTTTTTCCCTTCAGCTCGAGAAACAGACAGATCCAGGCGCCTGGCGTGAATGAGTGCAGCGAGGGTGGGGTGTGTAAGATGAAACGAAGAAATCAGCGAGATTAAGTCGACCCTTTCTGTACTCCCCGGCAGCATGCAAGGGGAGAGGAGAGAACTCGGCAGTCGGACACCACCATCATATACGAGACCAACGAGGGTATAATGTCCAGAGGCAGCCGACGATGCGCGAGACAACGTTGTCCCACAGTTCGCGCAAAATGATGACAAGCTCGTTCGTTACGTTCGTCTTCTTTGCACGTACTGTGAATACACGGAGGTTGGATGCAAGTTCACGAACGCGTTCCTTCGTGATCGACAATGGAACATGGATAGGATCTCGGTCAATTAGGATAATGAGCGCGTCGCAGTTGTATGTGCTTGCATTTATGATGATGACCTGCCCTTCGTGGGAAGCTTGTTGAAGATCGTAGAAGAGGGATGGTAAAAGAAAACGAGATTGGCCGGGCAGCGCGCGAATGTCGGTCACGACCTTCTGCAACTCAATGTTGAGATGGTAGACACGGTCATGTTGATCTGCGCCAGGGGAACTGAGAACTTTTCAGATGAGCGAGGAAAGCCGTGCGAACTTGTCTGCCAACATTGAGCCCATAGGACCCAATTTTATAATATCTTCAAGTGGAGAATGGAGGCGAGAGAGCTGATTCCAAAAGATACCTCTGCCTTGCTCTAAAAGTTCGACTGCTTTGGTAGGACAGTACTCGCGAAGACATGCCGAGAATGCGTTTACTGCAAGTGACGATGCCAGCCTCTTGAAGATGGGAAGATGTCGCGGTAAGGACGGCAGGGTGGCCAGATATCGAATGAGTAGTCGGAGAGATGTTTCGTACGCGAGGAGCATAGTAGGGTGATGGAAGCGTTCGGCTGCATTTACCCATGCATTGGCAGCGAACAAGTCATTCAATGATACTGTTTGTTGTACATGTGCCAACCGAGTACAGAGGGCGAAAAATTCTTGTAACTCTGAAATTTGTTTGTAGCGAATGGGAAGAAGACGAGCAAGATTGTTCAAAGTGGTCGACCAAGCTGGGTGTCCTGGAGGGCAAAGCTTGAATGCCTTCTTGTTGAAGGTAATAGCGTCGTCAAGGTCTTGCATTGCTCCGAGCTGCAGGTACCGAGCGGTGAGACACCTTGCGAGGCTGCTTAGAGACCGATATCGATCTGGGTGTCCTGAAGGGTGAAGATCTAGACCGCCTTGTACAAGGAAATTTGCCTCTTCGAGATCCTCCACTTCCCCGAGCTTGTCATACCGGGTGAGGAGGTGAATCCCAAGGCTGTCCAGAGATATCGCCCGACCTGGATGCCCTGGTGGGCGAAGTCCCAGAGCTTCTCGGTCCAGCGCAATGGCCTCATCTAGATCCTCTAATTTCTCTAGTTGTTTGTGCCGACTGGATAGACGGAACGCAAGATTGTGTAGAGATATTGATCGATATGGGTGTCCTAGTGGGCGAAGTGCCAGCGACTCTCGATCGAGGGTGATTGTCTCATTGAGATCTTCTATTACCCCCAACATTTCGTACCTTGTGAGGAGATGGCCGGCAAGGTTGGTCAATGACATTGACCGATGAGGGTACCCTGATGGGCGAAGTGCCAAAGCCTTTCTTCCGAAGACAATAGCTTCGTGAAGGTCTTCCAAAATTCCAAGTTGGTTGTACCGAATAGTAAGATGAACGGCGAGGTTGTTCAAGGACATCGACAGGCCATGGTTCCCTGGAGGACAGAGCGCTAGTGCGTCTCGGTCGAGTATAATTGCCTGGTTGAGATCTTCTATTTCCCAGAGCTGTTCATGGCGAGTAGATAGATATTGCGCGAGGTTGAGTAAACTCATCCATTGATCTGGATGTTCTGGTGGGCGAAGTAACAGTGCTTCGCGTGCATGGATAATGGCCTCGTTGAGGTCCTCCATTTTCCCGAGCTGGTCATAGCGAGCAGAGGGACAAATTGCAAGATTGTGTAAAGACAGTGACCGATGGCCAATGTGGGCAGAGATTTAATGCATCCCGGCCAAGGGAAATCGCCTCATCAAGGTTTTCCATCATCCCGAGATGATCGTACCAAGTGGAGAGATAAAGTGCGAGGTTGCTCAGGGATGTTGGCCGACATGGATGCCCCAATGGGCAAATTTCCACCGCTTCTTGGACGAGGCTTATTGCCTCATTGAGATCTTCCGTTTTACCGAGCTGCTTGTAGCGAGTAAAGATGTGAACTGCGAGATTGTTTAAGGATGCTAACCGCTCCGAATGCCTTGGCGGGTGAAGAGCGAGCATGTTTCGAGCAAGATCAATCACGTCGTTGATGTCGTTGATTTCTCCAAGTACGTTGTACCGAGCAGAAAGATGAAGTACGAGGTATTTCAAGAATGTTAATTGATGAGGATGGCCTGATGGAAAGAGTTTTAGCACCTCTCCGTCGAGGACAATTGCCTCTTCTAAGTCATTCATGCCCCCAAGTCCGTTGTACCGCTCTCCGAGATGGACTGCGAGCCAATGCAAAGAAAGGAAGCGTTTATGATGGTCATGCGGACAGAGTTCCAGTGCTGTACGATCGAGGACAATCGCCTCGTCAATGTAGATGGATCCATGTCCTTTCTTAAACTTAGCAACAAGGGCTTTCGACCGTGCGCGCAACTTTTTAACTAGTGAGCAGGTCTCCATACTACACGGAAAGTAATTACAGGAAAAAGGTACCTTTCACCATCAGTGGTAGAGGTCCGAGTCGGGGAAAATAAAAGGAACAATTTATGTCACTGAGTAGCCGGTCAAGATGTAGTACAGAGGGATTCTTAACCACACGTAATGAGACATATAATAGGTACTTATGTACGGACCGCTCCTATAATCCACCAGGCATAAACACACTTCCTGCACCCGATGAACTAGCCAGTTCAAACCTCAGGCTGACACTCCGCTTCTGCAATCACCTCGAGGTCCACCGCATTCGAGCCACTCGCGCCCATCTCCTCTCCCAGACACACCCCCGGAACCGAACCGACACCGGCAAATACAATCGCAGACATGGCTGCATTCTTGTCAACGATCTGTTGCGACACCGCACCGAATCCGGTGTCGATTGCATTGTTCCGACCACCGAGTTCGCGATCGTATAGTTTCCGCACACTGATAATAAAGCGAGGCGCGACAGGACAGAGGCACGTAAAACTCAGCGTGGCTAGATAAATGGCTGTAATCACGTTAACATCAGGTCCATATTGTAATGCCATGGCGATGTTGAAGAGCAGGTTCCTAGTCAAAGAAAAGGGGGGGGGGGGATAAATCAGTGCTGTTCTAATGTATATTTCGACGACAGAAAAAGGTGATATTGGACGAGGGTTGGGGAGAAACAAGAAGCCTACATTGAAAAATAAAGAATTCCCTCCCGGACAAGAAGCTTCACGAATCGATTAAGCGAAGACTGATTTGTTGCTCTGTACATGGAAATCGACTGCCTCGAGATTGTTATGAGAGGTAAAACTAAAAGCGCAAATCCGAGAATGAATCTAGGAATCGCGAAATATATTTCGGCTTCGCTGGTTGCGTTACTTGAGTAGTTGCAGACTGTAAATTCACGAATCTGAATAACCATTACTGGCATCGCCCGCTGCTCAGCATCGGTTTGTTTTCGGTAAAACTTTGAGATGTACCTGAGAAGTTTGTATTTGGATTGTAGTAGATCCCAGTAAAGACAAGGAGAGAAATAACTTGTAGGACGTAGATGGACAGGAGGAGGGCGAGAATTATCTTGGAACGTCTCCACACGACATAGACACGTAGGATCATTACGACTGTCACCGTAGTCGAGATGGAACAAAGAAAAGCACGAGACATGTTAACTTACAATCAGTCGCAGCAAGGAACACTGGGAATGCCCAGTTGGACACCAGAAAAATTAACCTACCTTGAGCAGCTTCTTTTAACGTTGTGAAGTTTATGGGGTAACGTACTTACAACTAATCAAATATTCTGATTAATAAAGTATACAGCCTTTGAGAATAAGTAAACGTACAACTAACGGAAAAATAGTTATTAGCAAGGACACCGGATAAAAGCTGGAAATGACTGACTCTCGTGGGGCCGGGTATGAACGAGCTACCGGCTGTTGACGTACTATGTTAGTTTATTATCCGCTCGTTGACTCCAGACGTACCAAGCCCCTCGACTCTTGAATATGGTAGAATTTACATGGCGTTCAGGAAATGTCACCAGTAGCCATTAGACTTACATAGCCCATAATATACCAACGTAACGAACCTATCAGGCCAGTTAGTGCAAATACATGTAAAATAATACAACAAGGTGTTAGGGATTTATACACACAACAAGATAGATTGTCGAAACCCAGGTCCAAGGCTTGCACTATGGTGGCATCAGGAAATTTTACATACTTTATGCAGGCTGCTTGGTTACCCAAATGTACTCTATCTGTTTTCATCGTTAACAAGAGATTCAGAGAGAAACATAGCGTAAGACACCTCTCTGGGAAAGTTGAGGACTGCAAATAAAATTGTCGCAGCTGCATCGCGGACCAATCACTGGAGTGCGACTCACTATAATCGTATGTGATTGCACTAACCACCACAACTGCATAGACCAGTGAGAAGAATTGTAGCTTGGAGTTATGAGCGAGCGTACGGCCCGTGTAATCGTTCAGTTTGATGGCTGCTATGGCAGATGCCAAGTAGGATTCAGTGGTCATGATGCGGTCGCCCGATGGATAGAATTTTCGCATTTGGGACAGGGGTGCTTGGAGACAGTCTGGCTGCATGCAGCCTGGTGAGCAGACCAGTTCAGCGCCGTGAATCCTCCAAAAAGTGAGACGGAGACCAAGCGAACTCGAAGCGAAGCTGCGCATGCAAATATATGTTAGTTTAACCAAGCTGTTCAGTGTACGGTATCATGGCTATGTATGTCAGGGTTCAATTGAACCCCGTCCCGATATTGGAACATATAAGGCAAGTCGCTCAGTTCTTCTCCCACATCTGCTCTGTCCTCTCTCCACTCTTCTCTTTACTATCTTCGCCCATGTTTATCCCGCCGCTATTTCATTGATTCCCCCATGTCATCTGCCACAGACATCTGCCACACTCAACTTTGCCATCCATAATTGAATGCCATGTAATAGCTCGACGAGAATTCGTTCTGGTACTGGACGGACGCTGGACGTCAACGACTTGGAGCTACTTGAGGCGGGTTCGAAAGCTCAGTCTGGCATACTTTCAAGAATACCTGCACTGCCGTAACCTCGCCGGTTGATGCTGCCTGCATCACACAGGTCGCAAGTTCTTTGTCATGCTACGCAGGGCCACTGCTGACGGAGCTCACCCAACGGTACGCGTATCTGCCCATACGCGCATCGTCGGTTCTCGACGAAGCATCGGAGACCAGCAAGGTCAAACCAACATATGACGCCTATGCTTGATCCCGAAGTCGCATGCGGAGTCTGCGGAGTCTAGTTCCGCAATGACGCCCATGCGCACGTTGTCATCACCAGCCGTCTCGACGTGGAATTACGGCTGTTGCGGGCTTAAGGCGTTGACTGTGATCGACTAATGACACTATGTAAAGAGCGTGGCAGCATTGCCAGCTCATCTGTGTCCCCTTCGCGAAGACTGCAATCGAGCCATGCCCCTTATCCATATCATACCTACTGCATGCTCTCCATTGCACTCACGTTCGCTATCTTCCTTGAGATGGCGACTCGGATAGTCTGATCGTGATAACGTTCCGTATTATGTGTAACGACACTGTGCATCGAACTTATTCGTAGTGATGGTTTGTCCCAATTAAACGTTGACTCTGATCTGTCTGGAGGACTACGACTTAGCAACGACTCACTAGTACTAATATCGCCCTACTGGTTCTTACTGTCCGAGTCGGAGCAATTTCCTTGGGTTAAGCTCGACTTGTGCAGTAACCATGACGGACACTGGAAAACTCTACCACAACCAGTGCACTGGTGAAGCCCTGGAAACAACTAAACTCCACGCCGCTGATGCGGACATCACCCTCTTTGGAGGCTGCTTCTGTCCGTTCGTCCAGCGCGTATGGGTCGCTCTCGAATATCTTGGCATTCCGTACAAAGTACGTGGCTCGATCCATATGATTCAGTCTACTCACCCGTCTCGATAGTATTGTACGTCTCACGACGTGGTATTCCGTGCATGAATGATGTGAATGTCGCGCAGATGAAGTCGATCCATACAAGAAGCCCAAGGAGCTTCTCGACCTGTCTCCCAAGGGCCTAGTCCCCGCGTTGAAGCTCAACAGTTACGACCCGCCCCGCGCGCTAAACGAGAGCACCGTCATCATGGAATATCTTGAAGAGTTTGTTCTTCTCCCCTTTCCTATCGATCATATCCTGATCGTCTCCGTTCTTAGCATTGCATCTGCCTTATCCCTCTTTCCGCCCAAATCAGATTCATGTTCGTACACCGCCAATCCTGTTGTCCCTGCGCTAATTTCCCCTCTCAGACGCCCGCGCCCTCGTACGCCTCCAGTCCGACCACATCAACCGCACCCTCGTACCCTCCTTTTATCGCTGCCTCCAAGCCCAAGAACCCGCCGCACAAGCCGCCGGCGCAGCCGAATTCAGGTCAGCCATCGAGACGCTTGTCGCCCTCTTTGAACGTGCAGACGAGCAAGTCGGAGGAACCGGGTTGTGGAAAGAGGGCGGGGAACTTGGCTGGGCGGATGTCATGGTAGGACCCTGTGCGTCGTTGGTTCCGGCTTGGCTTGTCGACTCGCAACTAACCACGATGTCGATGTCGATGGGATTATTCGATAGGGGTGTTCAGGGCGAGCAACGTTCTCAAGCATTATCGTGGGTTCGAGATGCCAGAAGGGCCCATGGTTGATGCTTGGTTGAAGCGCTTGTTTGGGCACCCTTCGTTCAAGGCCACCTGCAGCACGGAGGAGCTCTACCTCGACAGTTACGAGAGGTGAGTGTCGTCGAGAGCTCCCGTGTGTTTATTTTGCTAATTGCTCGCAGGTATGCTTTCAACAGACCGAACACTAGCCAGGTCGCGAACGCGATCAATACCGGGAGGGGCTTGCCTTGAACTGATGAGAAGCTACGAAGAATTGTTAGCCAAAGTAAACTAAAGAAGCCAACACCTCGCGAAGTTGACTGATGTCGACTACGGATCCGTTGTACATAATCGCAAAATCGCACTTGTAGCAGCACGAGAGTTGGAAATCCAGTAAATTATTACTTACACTGCATGCACATCTATCGTACAGAGCGGACTGTATCAATAACTCGTAACGGGTCATCGAAGAATACTTTCAACACCTCTCGAATACCCGATAGAGATCGGGGAGATTAGCCACCTGGACGACATCGTTTTCCAGCAACGACCGCGGGGCGACCAGAAATTTACGCATCGCCTGGAACAAGACATGTTCCGTTTGCCAGGTTGTTGCTTTGCTTTGCACATGGCCACCTTCGGGCTGCGAGGGCATAAAATGGGACGGTAAAGGAGAGTAAAAGTATGCGAGCTCGCGCATCAGCGTGAAGAAGCATTCCTTTTCCGTCTTCCATTGCACCTAACCAAGCCCCTTTGTCAGTTGATTTTATTCACGTCGGAAAAACACTTCACCTGGGGTCCAAGGCGCATGAGAAAAACAGGTAACTTGTTGAGGTCAGGGGTGTACTCTTTCAAGAGATGCGGCAAGCTCTCGATTTCGCCCTCCGGGGTAATGTTGATCTCGAAATACTCTGACAACATCTCTCGGCGCGCGAGGAGTGTTTTGGAGATGCGCTAGGACGGATCAAGAGTAAGTTTCAGAATGACAAGCGAACACTTACGTCTACAATTTCGTTTTTGCTTAGTCCGCTTTTTTCTGTTCCTGGTTCCGCATCCACAGCAAGCTTCAAAAGGGTACGAAGAGGTGGTGGAGGATCTAACTTCAGCCGACGAAAACTACCGAATTGCATGAGAGCGAGTTGGTAAAACATCTCCTCTCTACCAGCATGTATGTCAGCCAGGTAGTAATGCACAGTAAACGGAACGCACGCTAAAGCACCATGATTAATGAGATACAACTTGGTAGAATGTTGGACAAGTGACAAGCACCGGTAGTCGTCCACGACTCCGACAAATGTGTGCTTCCTTACTACTTCGGTCAAGTCTGTCAAATGAAATAATTATCCGGCTGTCATATTTGAATAATTAGCATAACAAACCGTTGTGTACGTTTTTCTGAACTGCCTTTCTGAGATCCAGGATGGAAGTTAGATCACAACTGGACTCGGGGATATCACGGAGTCCGACTGCTTTCTTGGGTGCATTGTCTCCATCGGAGCGTGAAGGATTCAACACTGGAATCATCGATTCAAGGGTACGATCATGAAGTGATGTTCGGACTTTGTGATACGAATACTGCTTCGGAGCTGAAAGGCGATGAACGATAGTATCATAAGAGTTTTAGACAAACATACGATGAGATGTCGAGGCTGGAAGCTCTTCATTGTCTTCCTTTTCACCTTCTTCCTCCCTCGATTTCCGACCAGTCTTGGTATTCGATTCACTCGAGCGGCCGGGTAGCAACGTCTAGAGGCCATCAAAGAAACTTACGAAATAACATGCTAATAACCTACCTGATATTCAAAGGTCCTGGAATGACTCTGACTGACAACTTGCTGAATGGCATCCGATATTCGTTCCGTTATGACTTCTTCGTTCAGAAAGATGACTTCCCGTTTCGTAGGATGTACATTTACATCCACAGCACGGGGATCTATTTCAATACTGCTATATTTAATGCATATATGTTTGTTGGGTATAATTTCCCGTACCTAAGATATACGAATGGGGATGCGCCCTTCGGTAACACCCCGCTGTACACGCTTTCTATTGCGCGTTTGATGGTAGATGACTCGACGAGACGGTCTGAAAGTTCGTAAGTGATCCAACTACTAACTTATATTGCCAAGGTTGGCTTACGATTGATGAAAAGTAAGAACACGGTTTTCTTCCCTTGATAATTCGGACTCGTGCAATAGGCCTCGGCGGTCCACGTTCCGGCTTGATCAGAGTCACAAGACTCAGTAAGCCGCGAAGTCCCGTTAGTGGACGATGAGGAAACTTCAATGTGTAAGAGTTCCTTCCCTATGGCGTGACCATACAGTAGTCGAATGGCCTGATCAATGGTGGTGGAAGATGTAGATAGCTCCGGAGTTCCAGATCCAACCTAAACGATCAAATTAACGAGGAAACGGTTGAATTATTGGGCTCATTCACCTTTTTGCAGAGGAATGCTACTTTGGAATTGTGAATCGCATATTTAGTCACGACATCAAGGATCCTCGCGTATTCCTCAGACGAGCTACGCAAAGCAGACAAACGAGTAGGCATATTATAGAACATGTCCTCGATCTGTTTTGTTTGGGACTGGTCGAAAATGAGGCCAACGAAGAACGTACAATAATGGTAGTGCCGTCATTTCCAGCACATGGTTTGGGGTCAGAGGTCTGACCGGCTTTCTGGGGAACTAGCACGCCCTCAGAGTAGCATGCTCTACATAAGAATGTCGACCTTGTGTCAAATGAAAATACAAGAGCACTTACTTCCAAGCGCAAGATTCAGTCTTGGTTTTGGTCACGACGGACATGTGAGCGACATGAGATATAGACGCCAAAGCTTCGCCACGAAAACCATAGGTCGTTAGCCGGGACAGATCAGAGAAGGATTTAATTTTCGACGTCGTGAAACGCTCAGCTAGAATAGGCAAGTCGGATTTCTGTTATAGAATGAGCAACGTAAAAGAGGAGCGGTGAGCACACACACGCGTATACCGCAACCATTGTCTTGAATTTGGAGCAATTTTATTCCACCATCTTTCACTGTAACGCGAATCAACGTAGCACCGGCGTCCAGGCAGTTTTCGAGCAATTCCTTGAGCGCAGATGAAGGTCTGTGTATGATCTGCCGAACAGGTGAGCTCATGCAATGATACTAGGAGCAACACAGAGAAACCTACTTCTCCTGCTGCTATACGGTTGATGAGTGATTCGTGTAGCCTTTGTATGGGCAGGGGACCTGGAGGTGGATTAGAGTCATCTTGAGCTTGCTGCGAAGCCATGCTCTTTCCTGATTAATATTAGAGAAAATCGCTGTACAAGATATCCAGGGTAGCCTGACCTAGAGATGAACGTGGTTAACTATGGAAACACGTCTGCTGAACGCGCTCTATGTCAAGTCGTCACGTGCAACATCTAGGTTTTAACGTCACTGTGCTGTACCAACACCACCATGATTTGCCTGCGTGATTCAGAGAATACAAGATTCAAAAGTAACGCGTAACGCTTCGACCCGCCAATGCACTCCAGGTCACGTGCCTTGATGCTGCCACCAGTCACCTCGAGCGCCGCCAGCGGCTTTTACCTTGACATGACCGTATCCGTTCTCTCAGCAGTACAACCCATCACGATGCTATCGCCAGACAAGTATCGCGGAGCAGTCGTAGAGGTACCCACAATCTCTATACAATCGATATCCGTGCTGTATCATATACACCCTTAGGATCTCCAACTCCCGCCGGCGTTCTGTCTCCCAGCGAGCGAATCCATCTCGCGTGCCATCGAACTTGCATACGAACGCGATTTCTCTCACATACCGTGATTATTTTCTACCTCCCTGCTAGTATGGTCCTGCCTGGGCGATTGAATAACCCTCTCCTTGTAGAGTGCTCGATAGGAATAGGCGACCACTTGGTTATGTCGATACTGCGGAACTCAAGGCCAAATGGCAGGCAGGTCTTGCAAATCCGGTGCGTCTCTTCTCACCCTGCTCGATCGCCTCATTCGAATATCTTTCCTCGGTTCCATTATCAGGATGATTCCGTAAAGAAGTTCATGTCCAAGTTCATACGTAACGACTCGCATCCATACACCATTATCACACCCGACACCCCTCTCGCCGAATTAGCAGACTTTTTGCGCGACAATATCTTTGCATTGGGTGAAATATCCTAATTTTTCTGGCCGCGAGCTCAGCTGACGCGGATCTAGTGACGGATTTCAACAGAAAGTTTGTACTTGCCGTTGCAACGTCGCAGGACTTGGAGGTGAGTGTGCTATGGGGTCTTTATGATAACACCACCTCATCCTTTTCCACAGAACTTCGTTTCTCGCTGGGGAATATGACGCTGAATCTCGTCGCTCAAACATTCGATTATATATATGTACCCTCATACGAGCTGTGTTAGAAGAGTGTTCACTAACCTGTACGAATTGTATAGCTGTGTCTTGCACGAGGAATATTCGATCGTTCAGAAGGCTTCTCACATGCCATGAACAAACCCCTCATCTCCATTACTCGTTCTTTTACCGGACCTCCCTGGCGCCGACAGCACAGGTAGCGTTCCCAAATTCTCCACGCGCAATTCTGATCCGTTCTGTCGTTACTTCCTATTTTTCCATCTGAAATGTCGTGGCGTTTCATACTCGAGCATGGCGCATGAGGGTGCAAGAACACCTGGGACGAGAGGTTGCGGCTGAAATACTGCGTGCTTTCTCCTCCGCCTTCACGTGATTGCTGACTCTTAATCCTGGTCAATCGTCGCGGGGCGGAGCGCGCCAGGTATCCGACTCCAACGGACGATGTAGTATTTTGCACATTTGAACATTCCCTACGAGTCGTTTTGCAGAGAGCTGTCATTTCCGGTCGCCAAAACTCTTCCCCTAGGAGTCGGGGATATAATCCCTATGCCGCATCTGTCGCAAAACGTTTGCGACCCGGTACTAGGTTTCGTTCAGGGTTGTTCTAGTCAAGTCTAATTCTGCTTTTCCCTCTGAAGTTTGCCCAACAAACGTGAACATCAGGTTTTTACATGGAAACATCAATGAGTCGTAAACTCACTGTGAAGCACATATATAAGAATATTCTACTTTGCTATGATAATTCTTTGCCATCAGAGAGCTTTCACAAGTTGTACGTCTCCTATAGAATCCAGAGCGGTTGATAAAGCCAAACTGATATTCACGTGTATGGCTTTGATAAGGTCATCCTTTGTGTAGATTTCTGGATATCTTTTCTCTGCTTCAATATAGCCATGCATGAGGTGACATGCAATCTCGGCAAGGGCATCAGCAGCAGGATGAAAGGCACTTGTAAGGATAGAAGAAGAACTATGAACATCCTGTTCCAAGAACAATCGACGTAATCCCACTGAGCCAGGAAACAAGTCCTTGAATATCTCCCTTTGATGATTTAGATCCTGACTATGACTATTTTTGCTGGTGTGATAAAACAAGACCCAAGTCAAAGACCAAAAAACTGACTCTAGGTCATGTAGAAAGTTTGCTTGAAATGGAGAGCCTCTAATAATAGTAGACTGGAGTTGCTTAACCTGTTCAAGGGAGCAAACTCGTGGACGAAAGAAGTATGTTGATGACTTTACTTCACATGCTGTGAAGTAAACTGTGCCCTGTCAACCAGAATTGTTATTATCATACCTTATTAGTATCAAAAGTTACTCACCATGCACACATTAGATGAACTCAACTCTGACACATGTTTTGCATATTCAAAATCCATAAGTTTACCACTACCATCAACCCATAATATATTGTTCACACTATAGTCCCTATGCACCCAGCCAACAAGGTGCATGTAATACAAAGCTGTTGAAAGTGAACATATGCTACTAACCTAAAAGAGAGAAAAAATACCTTTGCATGTATTAGCTAAACAGTGAATAATATTTTTAAGATTGTTCATGTCTTGGATAGAGACACCCATGTCATTAAAGACAGTGCGATGGTGCAATCTTGGTGAAATTGGAGCATTGTCTATCTTTGTGGGATAACCAGTAGAAGGATTATAAGTCTCTAAAGGCTCTGAGACTATCCCTTGAGCAAAAAGAATACCTATCTGCTTGTAGATAGGAGAAAGACCAGAATGATTTGACTGATAGATTAAATTTGATGTACAATCTGGACTTCCAGAAATGATAACATCTTCAAACTCCTGAATGTCAATGAAGTGTTTCTTTGCTTCATCTATCTCATCTGGAAATCTAGCCTGAATGGCCATCAAAATATCTTCAAGTATCTTTCCTTCTGGAAGACAGCTACTATTGCGCCAAGTGTCCTTGATAACAACAACATTGTTATTTTTGTCCTTGGCCTTCCAAACACGAGTTCCTTGTCCAACCATAAAGTTAGCACTATATGCTGCAAGTTCTTCCATTGTGGTGTACACATTATTCTTGACAGTAATTTTATATTGGACATGACTGTCAATGAAGACACACTGGATTGTTGGATCCCATCCAAGTTCAATTTCTGATGCAGTTGCCAGAGAGTAGAAAAGAGAGATAACATGGGAGATATCCTATATGTATTGTCATTGATATCAGCTGACACTTAGGAAAGACACCTACTTCTAGAAAGTTGATTGGCTGTGTCACCAAAAGATATGCACGATTGCTAAGCCATACTCTCAAACTATTATCTTCAATTGTAATCCCAAATACAAAACGACGACAAGGATCTTCTTGCATTATGTTATGAAGATTCCAGATGACTTTGCTATTGTTCTAATGACATGTTTAGAAATCAGTAAGTGCAAGAACAAACTATAGAAACTTACATCAATGAGTTTTCCTTTGCTCTCTTTGAACTCCAAAGGAACAGCAATATCAAACAAATGTGTTTTATTCATTTTCTCATCAATGGTTTTTGTTTTGCAAAGCTTCAAATAACCATCTAGTTGGGTGAAATCACTTTCCCTGTTGTCAGAGTATTGCACTGTAGCACCAGGCACAAAATTCATGATTTCTTTGATGATATCAGAGAAGTACCCAGTATTTTTCTTGGAGGAGTTGGAAGAAAGCTTTTGAGAGAACCCACACCCATTTTCTTCAACAATACCTTGCTCCCTCAGTTTTTCCAAAATGAAGTCCACATCTGTTAGGGGTGTGTTTGTAAAAACCTGTTTGATGAGATGGTCGAATGGGATGATGAGTATCCTTCCCAAGTGATCGAGAACAATTTTGCGGAAATACTGAAGCTCAGAAATATCAGTGTTGCTGTTCATGATGGTAAGTAATCAAAATGAGATTAGGAGATTTTCCAGCCCCACCACGTGAGAAAGGGGCACTGTGCCACATCATCGCCGTCGGCAGTTATGACATCACATCTACCACATTGAGGACTATACTAGAGTCCTCATCTCCGCGTTTTCCCTACAACGTTTGCGTTGCACCAGTGCCGTCTTACACCTTTTGTGCCGTCTCGCACTGCCTTCGTTGTTCCCGCAGACGTTCGTAGCGTTGCCACATCGTTCGTGTCGTCCATGCCTCATCTCCACGCCGTTCGCGCCGTCTCTCTGCCATTTGTGCCATTTAGTACCGCTTTGTTGCACTCGCGCCATTTGCGGCGCCCCGGTGCCAATTGAGTCGTCATGCGTCTTTTCATTCCAGCTCCAATCCCCTAGCATCCAGGCGCCGCTCGTCGCGTCTCACATCCCCCGTGTCCCTATCGTCGCCCTTGTTGCATCTCGCGTCCCCCATATCCCCACGTGCCCTGCATCCCCTCCACACTATCGCGTCCTTGTGCCATGTTATAATTGGTTGTCTGGGAAGCAAGTTCGGAGGCCCAATTACCGGTGCTAAACTTCCGCCGTCATAACATCGTCCAGCTGACCGACAGACCGCCGAAATTCCAGAATACACATTCGAATTCATTTCAGGTTCTAACTTACACATTCTCCAGCATCGCATAACCTAAGCCACGTTGTACATGTTATTGTACCGCTTGTCCAAGTGCTCTCCGGCGTTGATAGGCTTGTATTTCGCTGGCATATCGGCGGTGACATAACTGGGTAGCGGCTAAAAAGTTGAATGAATTGATTACGCCGGGGGTTTTCGTTCCGATCAAAGAGATGTTCACCTCAAGGTCTACACTGCGCTCCACACCGACAAAGATTGGAATTGAATATCGCTCCTCGCCACTCATGTTAATGGCTCGGTGAACGGTGGATTTGAATACGTCGTCTATTGGAAAAAGCTTTTCAACGATAGCGCACATCGAAAAATCGGTTGCTCACTTGTCCAAAGCGCGAGGTGGTCACCGATGCTGATATGGATATCATGAACACTCAGATGTAGTTCGAAAGAAAAATAGCCTACTTGATGACTAAAGTGTCATCGATAGGAGGCGCGTTGATCCACTGCTTGTCTGAGTTCATTACTTGGAGTGCTTGGATTCCTGGCTGCTGCAAGAGGATTGTAAAACTCTGCGAAGTCGGGTTAGTCGATGATAAAGCGCTTCATCGTTTCCTCTGACCTCGAAACTAAGGAAGATATGAGTAAGGTCCAAGGGTTATGATACATTAGTAAGAAGTACTCAGTGTGAGCCCCGATTCCCGGTGTATCATCACCAGCATCGGGATGTCCCTGCTGAACGGGATAATGGTTTAATCTCATGGCGGGGGTGAATTTTTGCATCTATAATAGTGAAACAGGTGAAATATTTACGAAGGGATAAGCTTACCTTGTCATCGAAATATGTCTCGGGCAGACCAAGGGCCAGCGCAAAGAGCGTGAACAAGAGCCTGCTAACCTTCAGTACCTCGTGGCTGTAAGAGGCTTCAAAAATAAATCTTGTCAATTTAGGAAATTTTACGCACTAGTACTCGAGGCAGGCCTCTCTGAATCCTGGATAGTCGTCCGATGGCCACACATTAGTACATTTCGTAGCATCGTCATTTACATCGCCTTCGTCAGATTTATTTCCTTCGATTTCTTCCCGTCCGATAAGATAGGCCTCGTGGAAGTCGCCTCTGTTAACCGAATCGATGTTTGAATCAAGGATTGGTTGGTATCCTCTGAAGTTTGAAGCAAGCCTATGACACAACTTCATAAAATAATAATTCAGAACAAGCTGAGCATGCTAATATCGATCCGTACCTTCATTTTTGTGTCCATGGGAAGACTAAAGTACGTCTGCGTTGCATTGGTCACTTTATCCACGCACGACTTGGGAATTCCGTGGTTTCGTACTAGGGGAGGTATGCTGAGGCGATTTTATCGCTCAGGACGATAAAATAAATACGCACTGTAGAAAAATCCAACTTCTGTACAGGCATATCTGATCTCGCGCGCCGTAGCCGACTTTCCATCTGGCGTACCGCACTTGCCAAGATCTCTGCAACGGATTTAGTCTTGTTGCAGCCACCCACAAGAACATCCGGCAAACCCTCACATGATGGGGATGCTGGTAAACGCCGTACCAGATAGAATCTCTGAAGAGGAGGTCATGTGTCGTTGAGGGACGAAGTAAACCACGATAGAGAAGGGAATCCATCGCAGCTCCTCCGGCATTTATAGCATCACACTTCGAAGTAAGATTCGCTTCGGCTGACTCAGCCGATGAAAGATGGGAGTTCTTTCTTACTCGATCCTGAAAATGTGAAAGTATTGATCTCGATCGTTTGACCTGGAAGAAGAATTCCCAGAACGACGGCAACAACCGCCAGTGGTCATTCTGATCGGATCTATGCGAAAGCGATTCTCGGACAATATAATTCCAGGTCCATGCCCGTGGGGAATTTTTAAACTGCCAGATTTTGCAGGCTTCATCCTTGTCCCCTCGAATCATTGCGCCACCATTGTCTCATTTCTATTTGACGCGTGTGCCA
This sequence comes from Solioccasus polychromus, assembly GCA_038090335.1. Lineage (NCBI taxonomy): Eukaryota > Fungi > Basidiomycota > Agaricomycetes > Boletales > Boletaceae > Solioccasus > Solioccasus polychromus. Next base: position 66,475 of record JBBPMM010000035.1, read on the forward strand.
ACACTACAAGTAAGTCCTGTCGCAGTGGTGTCGCTCGTCTCTTCAAGGATGAAATGGTAATGTACGTACTCGATGACTAATATTTCATATCACAAGGCGACGACACAACATTGGCGGCAGCACCACCAAGGCAGTGGCGACCAGCCCGGACGGAAATAAAGGAATTATATAGTTGGAGTGTTTTGGCGTATGGAACCGAGTATTTTTGAGGGCGCATATTCCAAAACCAACCTCGCAGACCGAGAATTCTAGGTAAGGATTGCGCGTGGAAAGCTTGGAAAACGGCGTGCGTGAGAGAAGGAGAAGGAAGAGCCCCTGCATGCGTTCAATATGATTCGTTATTTTCGTAACCAAAGATAACCCGAGACGTCTCAACCTCCTGCCTATCCCCAAAGAAGCTTGCTTTGACCTGCCCTCTGTCAAGCGCGGCGGCGTCAGAGGGCCCAGGGGAGGGTAAACCCACGAAAGATCAATCCATCCGAAGCGGAACGGGAGTATCATTAGAGAAGACGAGCGTAATGGGAAATGAAGAAAAAAGGCATTAGACGGTGAACATCTAAGGGGCGCACAACTGTTTATTCCCACGATCATCTCAAGTTCTTGATTCGACAAGCTGGCTGTCGCTCAAACGCACTGTTCATATGGGCCACCCCAGATTCAAACCATCAGAAAGGTGTCACTAACCAATGCACATTGTATCACATTGTATAATAGTGCCTCGCACGAGGAATGCGTGTATCTCGTTACGTTCGGTCCGAAGGCTTCTCAAAGTTCATCACCTACATATCACGGGCAATGACCGCTCATGCAAATTCTCTTGGCGCACCCGGGGCACCAATGGCACAGGTAGCGCACTCCAATTCGCCCGTTCATTCTCCCATACTCCTATCTGACCTCGATCTGGGGCTTCGTTGCGTAAGTCCGAGCTCCCCGTTTCGCCACTTGAAACATTCTGGAACACGTTTCAGGTCCCCCCCACAAAGGACGTGCGGGCACGAGAACCGACCTGGAGGGAGAAACTCTGGCCGAGATACTGCGTCCACGATGCGATACTTTCGGCTGGCGTGCGGGAATTGAGCCTTGGGTTCGCTATGTTAACATGACATCGACTGCCGAGAGTGAACTTACATGGCCACTAGAACGAGAACGGTGATTAAACGGGGGAATCCATACAGGGTCGACGACTCACGTAGCGTGTTTGTGTACAGCTTGCTTTTGGAAAGATGGAACGGCACCCTGTGTGCGTGTCGTCGGATCTCGTATTTGGTCGGTCGTAGACAAATCCGCTCTCACCAGTACATGGATATTGGCCGACTCAGGAAAGCGACGAGCATGCCTACTTGCAGAATCGTCACCAATATCCCCCGGTTAAGGACAAAGAGAAAGAGTCGGCGGATCGGCGAGTTTTTCCTTTTGGAGAAGTCTGATTCCTCGAGCGATTTACAGGGCGTTAGGGACTGACCTACACATGCCATTTCGGGTGGACGCAAGGATATAGCATAGCGTGCAGGTCGCAAAGAGGTCCGACACGAACGCTAGACCTTCTTCTATCGACACGACGATCTGAAGCGATGATTTTGAAAAACTCGTGGCAAGTGATCGCGTCAGACGACGTACGATCATGGCTTTTCCACCGAGTTGCAAGGGTGAAACTACACCTGTAATCGTCGTTCTAACTGTGGAGGGGAGTCAACCTGGTGTTCGTAGGATGCAAGACTAGGGTACTCGCCAATGCTCGCCGCTAAACGCACCGGATCGAGGTCACTCTACACACCAAACGTGCATGTACTCACCCAGTGCAAAAAGCGCCGTACACGTCTACCGATAACGCGATCACATACACGAGGTATCACGAACGAGAAACCGACACGCACAATGATCCCTGGAATAAATCGGTCAAACGACCCGAACACCGAACAGCCTTTCGTGACTTTGAAGAATCAAAACACGAACAGTCGGTCAAGTTGTACCTATTCACAAACGGAAAAAAAATAAAGGACGTACTAATCCATATGCGCGTGGCGAAAAAAATCTGTGCGCTGCATCACACGTCGAGTCCGAGTCAGCCCGGGAGCGATGACCTCGAAGCAACCCACATGCATGTCACGATCGCCGTCAGCGTCGTCTCGATGACCCATTCTCTGCAACAACATCAAACGAGGGACATGTGCCACCATGATCGACGACGCACGGTGGAATAGAAAGAAAAGCAGTATAATCGCCATAGTTGACGATCTAGCCAGCAAGAAGAAGAAAAAATCACCATCAGATCACAGCGCGAGACGAGATCGAGCAAATCACAAAATAATGGGATATGGTGCTTGCGATCACCGCCGTTGACGACAAATCCAGGACGCTGTGTGTCCATCCCATCAGATAAGGGTCGCGCGTTTCGTTTCGATGGACGAAGTGACTCACAGCATGAGCGTTATCTACAGACAAAAAGCCGTCAATACCCCATCCTTGAGACGCGACGCTCATCGCACAGCGGCCTAATACACGCACCGCGACTCGAACGAGGGCCGGATCTCGACTACGGTCGTAGTACATGTACCCCTGGATCAACGTCCCTCCAACGAGTCTGCGACGCACGTAGCGCGCGTCACAGTCAGAAATCGAAAAAAGGTACAAGTACGCTCACGAGGTGGAAATGACAAAACCTACACGCGTCAGCGTATGCGCTCGAAAACCACGTCCAGAACGCACCCCAGTACATTGGGCCAAAAAAATCGCTCACGGACACGGACATGGTGAAAAAAAAAAAAAGCCAAGACGATACGAAACCAGTCGAATACATACATATCGTGTCCGCCATGAGACTCGTGTGGCGAGCCCGCAATCCCACAGTAGGACGGCAGCGCTGTCGGTAGGAGTCGGCGTGCGCCACTGCGACCAAGAAAACTCCAGATCGTCTACACAGGACCGAGAAGAGACTCCAGGCACCGCCAACGCCTGGGAATCTCTGTCGTGATGCCACAGAACCACATCGAGACGATCGGACGATGTGACGCAATTTTTTAAAAAGGGCCCTCCTTTAGCAAGGGGTAAATTGAGGGCTCGAGCTCACGCGCCAGGAAAAGAAAAAAGAAAAAGTCTGACCATTTCCGCGCTCGACGTTCTGTTTGGAAGGCGGGGAAAAGGCATCCAGGAACACAGCCGATAACGTTGGGTATCTCACGTTAGTTTAGAACTTTCCAGTCAATGTATCATGGGCGGCCCGGCGGTGTCATGAATGCCGAGGAACGGCCGAGCATCGCCTGAGGATGGTTCTATCCGAAAATGGCGAGGCTAAAGAGGACATTGACCTTCGACTTGCAGCTCCTGCTGACCTGGTTTCAGGAACTCGTCGTAATGCTGTACGTCGCAGCTAGACGAATGGGGCAGAGTCGAATTACGTTCATCACGGTTTGGATCTTGTTAGAGGACAATCAAAAAAACATCGATATTACGAGAGCAACAAAACATCCATAGCGATACGACGGCATATCACGCATAGGGCTGCATACACGTCAAGACTTGCGCGGTCGTGTCGCACCCTTCTTCACCTGTTTGCTAATCTTTTCCTTTTGGACTGCCATCAGCACCGCGATGCACCGCGCTCCAGGGGAAGGGGGGGTGACTCACCTGTGCCTTTGCTCTTGCCTTTCTGCCAAACTTCTTCTCTCGTTCTGATGGCTCAACTCCGTCTTCTTCCTTGTTGCTTTCCTGAGCGGTTTCGCTCGGTGCGGAACTCGAACGTCTCGGGGACGTTGCTTTTTCAGATGTTTCAGGAACCGACTCTTCATCAGACGATTGTTCTTCTGATTCGGACTGATCGCTGTTCCACCGTGCCGCCTTCTGCGTTTTGGCTCGTCTACGAAAGAAAAGAAAAAAAAGACCGTGAGCCTGCGCTTCATGCGTTTGCGTTTAGAAAAAAAAAACCCCACTTTGGCGCGCCATTGGCTCGCGCTCGAGAAGCCTTGCGTTTGGCAGGCGGGGACTTGCCGTCCCTCGTCTCCCTTGGTTCTCGCTTCTTCTCCTACACAGAAAAAATGAATAGATGCCATCCATCCAACGAAAACGGATTTCGCGACGTTTTGTCGATACACACCTTGGTCGCCGCGGCCGGCTTACCTCCCCTAATCTCCTTGAGCCATGTGATGGTCCCCTCGGACAAGTATTGCGTTTTGACCACCTAGTCATCACTTCTCTCAGCTTACGCCCTTCGGCGGATTTCCTCCGGGTCTCGTCGCTTACCTTGGCGACAGCTTCTGGATTCGGAAGGGTTCGCAGAATGTCCGAGGGCAGTTTCACTTTTCCGGGGTAGCTTTGCAGGGTCCACGAGCGCGCTTGCGCACGGGCCTTGATAAGCTCCTGAGCGAGTTCCGCCATGGTGTAGAGATTCTAGACACAGCAATGTGACGCCAAACGTTTTTTTAAAAAAAAAAGAAAGTCGATCTGAAACCATACCTCGCTGTATGTATGCGATTCCGAGTCGCGTACAGTCTTGGCTTTTAGCGCCAAATGATAAAGAAGTGCAATGTTTTCGGAAGTCGCGATCAGATCGAGATAGAATTCAATATATCTGAAACGCGGATGAGTCACGACTCCGACAAAGATATGGAACGAATTCAGCCTACTTTGCCATCTCTTGCATGTTTTCGTGGGCGGTGGAGAAGTCGGGATGATGCGCAAGGAGGTGAAGAAGCCGGATAAATATAATCTCGAGTTGATCAACGCGCGCGGCGGACGGAATAGATCTTGAGATAAAGGAAATGTACGCTATGGCCTAGAAGAGAGACTTGGGATTCAGTGACAACACACGTGTGTCAACACGCACCCTGTCCCGAACATCGGCCTCGGGATCGTGAATCGTGAGGAAGGGTATCGTGTTAAAGCGCGGGGGGAGTTTACGTGCAGTTAGCAGAGATACGAGTTTTGTCAAAAAGGTTATCCGGACGTGGTAGCATGGGTCCTAAAAGCACATGAATATGAGCTAATACGTCAGTCGGAAGACGACAACTTACTTGGGCCGTGATCGCGAGCCATACAAAATTGCCGTGTATCGCGCTGGCGAACGACTCTACAGTAGAGAGGTGTAAAAGCGACACGGCGGCTTGTAACCGCATGCGCGACTTGACCGGTGAACTAGCCGCGATACGTCAGCCACACGTCCCGAGTGACCCGCCTCAGAAATCCAACCTGTCAGGTGCATCCGCCGAAAACGAGCCAGAATGCTCGAGCAATGTGGTAAACATTTTGAGCGCGGGCGTCGCCAACTCCATTGCCCCATCAAGAGACGCATTGGCAAGACACCGATTCCGACACACTTTAAGCGCGAGAATCCTGGCCGTATGTATTGGCGCCACGTTGTCGTCTCCTACCCAATCGTCGTCGACGTCCATTTCTTCCTGGATCAATAGTTATATTTCACACCGGACGGAACCAAACATCCTTACTGGTTGTTGCGACCGCCGCCCCATGAGCAGTTTCTTGATCAAGAATGCCATGATAGCATCGCTTCGATGTTCGAACGCGTCGGGCTTGAAGCGCGCCATCTGTGCCAGGACAGTCGTATGAGCAACAAGCTCTTCCGGTGTCGCTTCCGAAAGCTTCTCCGAGATGGACTTGAAAGCAATGAACGACGATACTCGATACATTACAAAATCCACCTACTTCAACGATCTCTACACAAGCATCATCGCGATCCTTCAAGAAAGCCAACAAGCGCGCCGCAAACTTGGCAATTCTCGGATTTTCTCCGAGCGCAAAACGCGCTATTCGCTCTAGCGTTCGCCTTGTTCGATGGTCAAAAACGTCCCCGTCGGCGACACAAGCAAGGGAAACGTACTTGTCCAATGCCGCTTGTGATTCATCAGCTTTCATCACGGCTGCCAGCGCATGCATGCCAACCTCCACCAAAACCTCGTTCTTCTCGTCGGCAATCGCCTTGGTGAGTTCGCTAACGTGGGGTTTGTACAGCGTGGGGCAATGTTTCGATACAAACGTCAACAGCTGTTGGGCATGCTTCGACGATGGTGCCGATTTTTGGACTCGTTTGATGAGCGTCGAAATGGACGACTGGTTGACGATGCGGAGGGTCGCACGACGGAGAAGGATGGTCATGGTCGGGAGGATGGACTCGAAGGATTGCTCGACACGCCGCAGGAATTCGCTCGAGGCTCTGACGATGCTCTTCAGGTCCGACTGGGGATCCATGCACGTCTTGAGCAACTTGTAAAGCCTGTTCTCGTTCGCCTTGGCAAAATTATGCAGATCCTCGGCCGCTTTCTGGGGATCGGGGAAATGGCCTGGTAGAGAGGGTCAACGGATTGAGTTGGACCCCGAGGATCACGTACGAGACAAGTGCTTGACCACGTTGTTTAGCCGTTGAACGATGGATTCTTCGTTTTCGTCGATCACACCACCCTGGCAAGACACCGATAAGGAAAAACGGCGACGAGCATTCACAGAGGGCTCACGTTGTTCTGAATGCACGCTTGCAGATAATGTTCATACATCGTCGGGCGGCTATGCAAGACATCGGCCCCCATACCACATCAAGAAACCAATCCACGCACTTTGATTTGACGCCGCTCATACTCAGAATCGTGTTTACGGCAATGTCATCCAAATGTCGCATGGTATTGAGCAAGTGGTCTGTCCACGCTACCTCGTCGACCTCGACATTCTTGGACGTCGAGGCAGAAGCAGTGGAAGACGACGGCAAGGGGAGAACATAATCGGCGATGACTTGCTCCGCAGCTGCTTTGGCCTCTGACGTCATGTTGGAGATGTGTAAAATCTCGTTGGGAATCCACGCGAATTGTCTGACTGCAGACGAATCACCGTTCTCGCTGGAGATTACTTAGACGTGGCGGTGCTCGCGCAAGAAAATAGACGTACATTTCCGGACACGCAAGGCCGTATAGCTTCCCGAGCGCATTCAAGGCTTCGAGACGGACGCCATGTTTCTTGTCCATTCCCCGACCAGCGACCAGCCGAAGTTGAGCTTCAGAGACGTAGTGGAGCGCAGTTTCGTAATCGAGCTGAGAATACACTTTGCACACCGCGGCACGGACTTTCTCGTCGGGATCGAGGAGTTTGAGCTGAAGCATTTCTATTCGAAACACGTAAGGACGTCGCGCGCGGTGACGCGAGACAAGCGTTTACCTTCGATGGTCTCCCTGTGTTCAGGCAAGCCGAGGATCAACCCCTTGGCGCTCTCGACGAGCTTCAGTCGGACCGCCGCAGCCTTGTCGTTTTTGCGCATGAGCCACACGTTCCACGTTGTCGGATACTTTTTGATGAGATCGGAGCCGCCCTTTTCTGCAAACATCTCTCCCAGTGCCTGTGTGGCGATCAGCCTGACCTGGATTTGGTCGACGCGGAGCTCTTCCTCGAGCTGCGGTATGACGCTGTGGAGGAGGGACGGACACGACTTGCTCAGTTGCTTGACGAGCTCGTGCGCCATGCGCACGTCGTCAAAGTCGCTCTCCGAGTCGATGTCGCGTGCGTTGGTGACGATGATGTCGGTAAAGTATTGGCAGACGTGGCGTTGGAGCTTGTCCGAGGTTGCGTTGCAGATCTGCACGGCGAGTCTGTAGGCAGGCTGGTCGAGACGCTGAAAAAGGTAGGTGAGCGAGAGGGGACGGGCACGTCAGACGAAGAGGACGGACCGCGTTCTTGTCGAGAAATTGGGCCATGATGGCGTCGAGGACGTCGCTCGGGAGGGACTGGCACTCGTCGATGAGGGCGACGAGAATGTCGGCGATGAAGAGCTCGATCTTTTTGGCGAGGTCGCGGCGGACGAGGGCGAAGAACTCGCGGAATATCTCGCTCATGAGCTCGTCGGCGTGTGGGAGATCGCACACGAGCACGACGCTCTTTACGGTGGAGAGGGACTCGAGGAGGTGAAAGTACTCGTTGTAGTAGGGTGCATCGGTGCCCTTGAGGCCGGCGGCGAGCTGGCGAAAGAAGAACTGGAAGATGTCCTTGAGCTCGTTCTGGGTGTAAGGGGCGTCGGGCGCGTACAGGCGGAGGACGTCGGCGAGACAGCAGGCGGTGTAGGCTTTGACGCCGCGGTCCTTGTGGAGGAGCAGGGACGTGTTGACGAGCTGCGAGCGCACCGACGCGAGCGAGGACACGTCGACGAGCTCCTGGTCGAGCTCGGCAAGTTCCGTGTGGAGCGACTTGAGTTTCTTCAGGAGCGAGTCCGTCGAGAGCGCCTTGCCGACGATCTTCTCGTTGAAGCTCAGCTTCTTTGACGGCGCTGTTGCCGTGCGCGTCTGTGCGACCATCGTCGTGGGCGTCGGGTAACGAGCGCGTGTCGGAGATGCAAACTATTCACATCCCGAAGTGTGCCGAGTTGAACCCCCGATCATCTCGACCTGCAAATGTCCTCGCAGCAGCAGCAGCAGCAACAGCTGGCACAAAAGGAGCGCAAGCTCTTCTCGGAGCTCTTGCAGGCCTACGAGCAGAAGAACCTCCTAAAGGGCCGCAAAATCGCCGACCAGATCCTCAAGAAACATCCAAAGCATGGCGGTGCGTCGTGCGCTCGTTCGGCCGCGTGTTGTCTCTCACCTCGTCCCAGAAACCATGTGCATGAAGGGCCTCATCATGGTTCACCTCGGCGAGCGCGAGGCCGGCAAAGCTCTGATCAAGGACGGCATGCGCAACGACCTCCAGTCTCACATATGCTGGCACGTGTGGGCCCTCGTCCAGAAAGGCGAGCGCAACTACGAAGAGGCACTCAAATCCTACACCACGGCCCTCAAGTTCGACAAGGTGCGCGCCCGTTTCCGCGACTCCGCTCACCGTCCCATTCGCCTCGCCGTTTACAGGACAACTTCAACATCATTCGGGAGACGTCCATCCTTCAAACCCATACCCGTCAATACGACGCGCTCGTCGAGTCTCGCCTCCAGATGCTCCGCCTGCGTCCCTATATGCGCGTCCACTGGGTCGCCACCGCACTGGCCTTCAAGCTCGTCGGAAACCTGCCAGAGGCGAGGCGATACTTGGACCACATGGAGACTTTCTTACGGGTATGCAGCGATCGTCCTTGTATCGCCGTCGCCACTCATCCCCCCTCAGAACGTCCCCACCCGCGACCCCGAATACGGAGAACTAGTCTTCTTTCACGCCCGCATACTGGAAGATCTGGGAGAGTGGCAGGAAGCATTGACGCTCTTGGAAAAAAAGGCAAAGGACAACCTGCTCGTCGATCGTCCCGCCATCGCCGAATGCAGAGGTGCGCACCGACCGACGTCTATCCTCGCCCGCTGATTCCGCCTCCAAGCGCGGCTCTTTGGAAAGCTCAAGTCGATCGCTGACGCGGAGAGCACACAAAAAGAGGAATGGGCAGCTTCAGCGGAAAAATCGTGGAGAGATCTGATTGAACAGAATCCCGACAACCTAGACTACTTGAAGGGTTTCCTTGCCAATGCTGGCATCGATCTCGGTAATGCGCGCCACGTTAACTCCTTAGCGGCGCCTTCTCACCCCACTGAAAGACAGCCTGACGGACGAGACGCGAACAAGAGCCCTCGAGTTTCTCCAAGAGTTTTCGACCAAGTACCCCAAAACGAACACGCACCGACGGCTCGCTCTGACCATCGCGCAGGGTAAGTCGATATCGCATCGTAAAAAAACGATATCTAGCGAGCCATTCCCAGGCGACAAGTTCAAGGAATTGATTAAACCCTATCTCGAGCACGGCCTCCAGAAAGGGATACCCTCCGTCTTTAGTGACGTCAAGTACCTGTATACGGATCCATTCAAGCTCGAAACGATACAAGAAACCGTGGAAGAGTTCCACTCGAGAATCTCGGCCAACGACTCGGCGACGGACCCCACGGACTATCTCTGGACGCTCTACTTTCTCGCACAGCACTATTCCTCGTTTGGACAGTACGAAAAGGCGCTCGAGATTCTCCAAAAGGCGATGGAACACACGCCGACGCTGCCCGAGTTGTACATGACCAAGGCGCGCGTGCTGAAACGAGCTGGCGACCCTTATGGGGCCGTGCGCGCCATGGACGACGCTCGACGGCTAGATGGACAAGATCGGTATGTGAACACCAAGTCGGGCAAATACCGCCTCCGCGCGGATTTGATCAGCGAAGCCGACTACGTTTTTGGGATGTTCACCAAGGTCGACTCGCTCTTCTTTCCCGCCCGCCTCGTCTCTAACCCCTTTCTCAGCCAGGGGTGCCCCCCCACACCGACTTGCTCGAGATGCAGGCGCTGCACTATCTGATGGAACTGGGCGACACGCAGAGACGGCTAGGATTGTACAACAAGGCGCTCAAGACGTATTACTCGATCATAAAGGTACGTGCTTCGCGGTCTGATGTTCGTTGGTGCCAACGTTGCGTTATAGTTGTTCCAGAACTTCCGTAACGAGCATTACGACTTCCACACGTACGCCGTTCGCATCAACATGCTGAGCACTTATCTTGGGTGCGTCTTGCCCATCCTGCGCCTCCCGATGACCGACTCACGATATCAGCATGCTGCGATGGGAAGACAATCTCCATTCACAAAAGGCATACATGCATGCTGTGGTGTGGGCCGCTCGAGTAAGTCTGGGACTTACACAAGTATCCTAGGTTGACGGGGGGTTGGTCTCCAGATATGGCTTCTGCTCTACGACGACCGTTTGATAATCAAGTCCCTACTGCCGTCGGGTGAGTGCTTCCTGGCCACTCGTCACATTGTTGGTGACTGATCTCGCACAGAATCTTCCGCTGAAGTGTCCAAGAAAGCGATGAACAAGGCAAAGAAGGCGGCGCACAAGGCCACCGCCGAAACGGCGCTAGACTATAACGACGCCGCACGAAAGGGTGAATTCAGGCAACGTACTTTTAGTTTCCATGTATACCATATCACGATCCGGTTCGTAGTGCAAGCGAAACCTGGCGAAGACAAGGGGCTTGAGGCACCTCCTGCCAAGGACGACGATCCCGAGGGGTACAAGCTCATCGAGTCGGAAGATCCACTGGAGCATGCGAGCAAGTACCTTGGATCGCTGGGAGAGTTTGGCAAGGACAATATGGACGTGAACCTGACCATGTTTGACGTTGCGATACGGCAAAGTGCGTGTTCGAAGACTTTATTTGCGGTGAGATTAGACCTCGATTGTAGAAAAGTATTTGAAAGCCGCGCAAGCGCTCGGTCGCGCGCACAGACGTGAGCCACAGCATCCTGAAGTGCACGTCCGCATCGTGGAACTCGCAAGCAAGGGTGCGCAATTCCTAGGTTCACATGGCGTACTCACTGACGGTGCTGCAGCCACCCGCCTGGATGACGTCTCCGACTCGGTCAAGTCAGTCCTCGATGAATCCGTAGCCACGCTCAAGCCCGCTCAAGTGTCGTTGGAGGTGTTCAACTCACAGTACCTACAAAACCATGCGTCGTCTGCGCGGGCTACCCTTGCGGCCGCCCGGGCGTCGCATATCTTGGACGCGCCGAGAGAAGAGGTCGAGAACCTCGTGTTTACGACGCTGACGGACGAGCTCCACCTAAAGGTTCGTCCCATCCGTTCATTCAAGAGCCGGGGAACTCATATATTTTCGCAGGACGCGGTCGAGATCCTGTCGTATCTGCAGCGTATCCAGTCACCTCGCGCAGACGAGTTCCGAATAGCGTGTGACGACAGGTTCAAGTTGAGCAAGGTGTTCAAGAGTGCAGAGGAACAGGCTGAGCTGAGACGGCAGTGCGTGAACCCGGGGGATGAGAACGAGCTCGAAACGGTGTTTTGAAAGAGATGTTTGATATATTTGTTTGTGCTCAGGGCAGGTTGAATGCGTGTGAATGTTTTCGGGGAATGCCGAGTGTATGTTGGGAGCGAGTGCAGGTCTTGGGCAGACGACGACCGACAACGATCAAGACACTTGGGAGATTGCAAACATGGTAAGCACCGTCTGCTGGACATGATTCTGCTACTGCTGGCCATCCAATGCGAGACGAGGGCGATGAGAGGGGATGGATGGCAGGTCGGCCGCACGGATGGACCGCTCACTCGTGCACACAGACCAAGAAGAGAAGAAACGGCGGACGCAACAAAAAGGGACGTGGCCACGTCGGGTTCGTGCGCTGCTCCAACTGCTCGCGATGCGTGGGCAAGGACAAGGCGATCAAACGGTTTACGGTGCGCAACATGGTGGAGAGCGCTGCGGTGCGTGACATCAGCGAAGCGAGCGTCTATCCCGGTGGGTGACCACACACGCTTGGAGAGAGAGAGAGGAGAGGCGTGCTGACGACTGGGACAGAATACGTGATTCCAAAAATGTACATCAAAATTGCATACTGCGTCTCGTGCGCGATCCACTCGCACGGTGAGACTGTGATACTTGGGACGTGTGTAATAGAGACTGACGGTGGGGACAGTTGTACGTGTGCGTTCGCGCGAGGGACGCCGCAACCGGGCACCGCCACCGCGCATCCGGTGGAAGGACGGGAAAAAGGTGAACCCGGCAGTCGCGGCGGCAGAGGATGCGAAGACGGCGGGGGCAGGCAAGGCGTGAAACGATGTCGTAGGATATAATCTCCGATCGGTGTGGACCGAACAGACCGGAGAGAAATTATGCCGTAATGCCAAATTTGGTGGCGGACTTGAGATGGGATATGAATAAAAAAACAAATTGCCTCGAATCCGATTCTCAAAAAAATGACCTGGCATTCCCTCCCCGCCGAACTCCAGATCGCCATCGTCGCGCTCGTTCCCGTCCATGCCGTCCGGGTGCTCGCCGCGACGTGCTGGTCCGCCCGCGCGCTCTGTCTCCCCGCGATCTTCGCCAACGTCACTCTCCCCTCTGCCGCGTCTCTCCGCGCCTTTGTCCGTCACGTCCCCCCCGAGTACGGCCCGTACGTCAGATCCCTCCAAATCTGCACTAAAGGTGCCCCGACACCCACCGACGACGTCCTCGCCCTCCTCCGCGTCTGCTCCCGCCTCGCCGCCCTCGATCTCGTCCTTGCGTCGTCCCTCGACCCAGAACGCATCGTCCCCGCGTTTGCACGGCTCCACAACGTCCGCTCCTTTGCCATCAGCTGCTGGGGCAGGGAAGAGGTCGCTCCTGTGTAAGTTGTTCCGCTTCCGCCCGCACGATACGTCATTCATCTCCCACACAGTTCTGAGCGTCTCGTCGTCGCCCTCGCAGCCTCTCTCCCCTCACTCACCCATCTGACCATGTCACGCATCACCAGATCCGCCATCCACGTCGACACGTGCGACGTCCCCTTTAGAGTCCCCATCGTCACCAACGACTGCGACGTCCCCCCCCACCCCGTCCTCGGCACCGATCTCGCCCTCCCCAACCTCCTCCGTCTCCCTTCTCTCCGCACCCTCGAGATACGCGACACCTGGCTCGGCTGCGACGCCAACATCTCCGCCTCGTCTCCCTTGAAAAAGCTCGTCCTCACGGGCAGCATGTACTCCAGCTCCCAGTGCGAGTCCCAGGCTTGCCTGGCGTGGCTTGCTGCCTGTCCCTCCCTCGAATCCTTGCACCTTGGAACGCCCCTCGCCGTCACAGAGCTGCCCTTGCTGCCCCGTGTCTCGCATGTCCACCTTGACGCACTGCGCATCCTCCCAGACGACCTCCCCTCCACCATGGATGCATTGAAATCCTCTGGCGTCGAGTCCATCTCGATCGCGTATGAACCTCAACAAGACCGTCCTGCGAAAACGGACGATGACTTTGAGCGCGAATGTGCCCTCGACGATCTCCAAGACTGGACCTGTGCTGTCGAGACCTTTCTGCTCAGTCGTTCTCAGGAGGAGTGGAGCACACTCGGGCGCATCAATGTGTCACTCTCACATGATATTAACGCTTCATGGAATCTCTGATCCCGCCGGCATTATTTCCGTCTGTTACTTATACCCCCTTTGTAAACGTATAGATGCTGTACGATCGTTAGGGACACGTTTTTGTATACACAGTATGAGACCCATCTGTGAATACACCCACCTGTCCATCAGACCCTGACTGATGTGGATCCAGTCGTCTTCATTTATCGTGGGCGCACTCACTGTCGAGGAGACATGTGGAGACGCGCGCCGTCGGGATGATCCGGCGGGTCCAACGCCAGTTGCGCTCAGTTGATGCTAAACTGACGTGTACAGTATGACGCACGCTAATTATGGCCCCCGTCTCATTGTCCCGGCCACATGTGCCCGCGGAGCTCCCACTCGACGCTTGGGGGTGACGTGCCGTACCGTTGAACGACTTTTTGGTCGCGCTGCTGAATCCTGACAGGCTGACTTGGCGACCGTTGACGCGCTCCTGACTTGACAAGCACTGCTATCAAAGCCGTCACATACCTGCGCAGTGCTTTTTGAGGAAGTTGACAGCAACGGCAACAGCAGCGTCCTGCGGAAAAGGCACGGAACGGTACTTGAGGCCACACGCGACCACACCAGAAGACCAGAAGACCTGATAGCATCCGGGGCCCCCCAGCCACACCTCTCCAGCACTGCGCGTCCTAACTCCTCGTGGACCTTGGTCTCGATCCATTTTTGCGATGCATGGATTTATGAGCGAGGAACGTCATTGCCTGGAACTCTAGATCCGGACGACGTTTCGTTTGGAAACGACACGTCGAACCCGAAAGAGAGAAAGAGAGAGAGAGAGGCCCAACGCCACCTCCCCCCACTCTGTTCCTCTCCGAACTCGGAGCGCCCATCTCGAAACCGCCTAGTCCGTATGAGGGGTCTCGTCGCCCTTTGGCTAGAATCAACAGGGACGACAAATGATGATCTCGACTCGGTCCGTCCTTGGTTCAAAGGGCATCATATCGACGGATCCATCGGTCGTCCCATCCGGGCTCGGGTTCATCGTCCCTATCCCTATCCCCTTTCCATCCTCTTTTTTTTTTTTTTTCATATGTATATTAAGAAAAAAAAAAAACCGAAATGATAAGCATAACATGGCACGATATAGCCCCAACATCTCTTCCCGGGCCCGCCGGCTCGGCGTTCCAGTCCCATCGGCGGCGGCCAACATTATTGGTTGTTTTTTACTCGTTCAGATCGCTGTCAGTTCCTTCCGCAGCGAGCTCCGCTTCACCACCCGCACCCACCCACCCTTTTTGAACAGATGAAAAAGCGCTCGTGCCGAGTCCGATCTCTTCGGCGATACGCCCGTATGGGTTCAAAACCCGGCGCCGCAATCGACGGCACAAGAGCCTCAGGGGCGCTCATAAAGACCCGGAGTGATGCAACCCGGAGCTGATGACGTTTGCTGTAATCGGATGTTGCCGTTCCCGATCGAGTCCAAGAAGTGTGCTCGGCCTACGAACCACGGACTGGCTTACTGGACCGCTCTTCTTTTCTGGCCCTCCTGTGGTGCGTCTTCGTCGCACGTACGTCCTTGTTCGAATCGGCGGTCATCGCGCATCATTGACAGCCGATTCAAATGCGCAATCTCCGTAGTTACTACGCCCGACCCTGTGCACCACAGCAACCCTACGATTTATGTGTTCTATTAGCCTGGTAATCCAGGGGGACGCTATCCCCTTCCAACAATGTTCAGAAACCTTGTCTACGATACAAGCATAACATATGGCTGTTTGTTGGTCATTACAACGGAGCAAAAGCAAAAACATGGCGCGAAACGAGAGGAAGCATTATGCAAATCCATAGCAACGTGCGGAACCTCGAGAAAGCAAGTCAAGCAGTAAACTGAAACCGATGTAATGCACAATATTGGACCAGGGAAAAAAAAAACTTTTTTTTTTGATCGCATGTCCATGGTACCAAGAAATATAAGGCAGTCAATGCCAAAGGAGAAGGGAGGTCGTGATCGGTCGTAAAGCTTGCAACGCGTTCAAAGATTGACGAATCAATGAAAACCATTGAGTCTCTGTGCAAGCGCATGCACCACGTTTTCAGGGAGTCCGAATTCTCTGGCCAGCGCACTGTATGGCGGCCCAGCAGAAGACGGGTCCCACATGACCGGCATGATTGAAGATTGGGCGAGGGTCGTTGGGTAATTATGTTGCACAGAAAAGGCAGGCGTGTAAGCATGGAGAGTCGTCATCAACGTTGCAACCTGTTCCTCTGTGAATACTTGGGGACGGTCATCCGGATGCACAACACGCAAGTACGACACCATTCCAACTCACCATTGCAATGCACGGCAACTTCCAGGAGCTCATTGAGCAGCTCGGGTTCCTCCTGAGGAACAGATTGCCGGTAACGAGTCCCTAGGATATCCAGTGCAGCTAGAACAAATAATTAGTTAGATTATTGGCCAACCAAGATTTGGTCCCTTACAATGTGTGATATCTGCCAGGGATATGGATCAACAAAAATCACGGAAATGCCAATTAACACACTGACAAAACAATGAATCGCTAATCTTGACGTCCCAGAACACCCTACTGTCGACATCCACGGGGAACTTGGACAAGATGCTAGCAAGTAAATGGAAAGGAAGGGATGCAACCTTCAAGAAATGCGACTGGACAACGAATCGCGTCAGCAATTAGCAATATACGAAACCAAGAACTTACATCCGGCCGTTTAATAAGGTTTAGTAACGAGTCAAGCTCCGTCTTTGACATTAGACACGGTAGCTCATCCCGCAGTCCGGAGATCGAGGGCCGGGAACCATTCCAGTCGCCTTTCCATGACGGAAATAACTATCGAGCAAGTGATTAATTTGCCATCGTTCTCTGGCAAGGTAAGCATACCGCATGCATGAGTTCGCTCTGGCTACTAAGGGTTACAGTGACCCCGCGCGCCCGTTTCCCTTTACCAAGAACCGAGTTCTGGACTGATCGGAGAGCTGCTCTAGCAATTTCCTCCGTAGAAAGCTCAACGTAAGCATGACTACACGTCTTCCCTCGATGATCCAAAAGGATGTGAACACGGACAATCGGATGTTTCAGCCACGCGGCGACAACGCGAGGAGTGATATCCTAGTGCCAAAATCGTCAGATCGAGTCAGTAGTTCATGCTCCAAGTCAACCCACCCAAGGTACATTGTCGATACGAAGAACAACGTTTTCTGTCCTTTGCGCTTGAGAGACCACGGAAAAAGTAGACGATTGGCGAACATGAGGGTCGCAGAGAGCCATGGTGCTCATTAGGGACGGTAAACGGTTGCCATCAAATGTACTTGGCAAGAGCGGAGGTTCTCCTCGAGCCGATCGTTGCTGAAGCGGTGAGGATACAACATCCGATACAGCGGGGAAACGTCTCTGACTGACGGTGGAAACTGAGGCGTCGTCGTCCGAGGCCGCTTGCAATTCGAAATCACTGACAAACATCTTGCAGACGGCACAATGAATATCCTTCTCGCCAACGATGTTGAGAGCACTCGTCATGCAAGCCGAGCAAAGCAGATGCTCGCAAGGAACAAGAACAGCCATCCGATCGCCTGCACAACCGCAAACGGAGCACGCTGTTTGTAGCGTCGTGGGAGATGAGACGCTGAACATTTCAGAGTACGAGCTTTGAAAGTGTTGCGGGGCAGATTCCGCGATCGTCGATAGTCCAGAGGGATTGAAAGGGTCTTGGAGGACCAACGTTTGAGCTGCGGAAGAAAACGATTGTGGGTACGGCTCAAAAGCATTCTCATCGATATCGAAGAGCTCAGTGGAAACCTGAAATTAGTGCACAGTACATGAGTCACGATAAAATTAATGGGATGTATGGCAAAGTAAAACACAGACCTGTCCAAAAGAGGGGCGGCGGCGCGTGTGGGCGGGGTCCGTCAAGCTTCCTTTGATTTTTAATTGGCTCGCATTCGTAGGTTTCGGAGGCGGTGTATTCAAGATCCCTAGGGTTCGCCTTGCCGGGGTCCTGTGTACAAGCGAGGAGGCCGACATGCACATGGGTTGAATGCTAGACTGCGTGCGAGATCGGCGGTGGTTCGGAAGGAAAGGAGGGGAAAGGAAAGCTGTACAGAAAATCATCAGAGATGGCTCAAAATGGGCTGTGCGGATATGGCTGACATTCTTTGTTTGAGAAGGTTGTGGAACTCGTATCAGAAGAAGGGGTAATATCGCTAGCTGTGGGCGTGAGCATATGCATTAAGATGTGGCGGAGTGTTGCCATCGGAGTAGACAAATGACGCGGATCGATCGAAATCAGCACGCGGAGGCTGTATGAGTGATCAAGCTACTTAAAGAGGCGCATATACGCACCTTCATCGTCACCAAAGCTCGAATCATCGGCGGCAGATACCCTGATCCCGTTTTCGTTGGCGCGTGAACGCCAGTTCGCAGCAATATCTGCCAGACACTTGTCGGCTAGTTGGGCGGTGGTTTCATTTTCAGGAGAGCGTATGGAAGGAAATCGCTTGAGGCTCGCTGTAGAGTCTGGCGTGTTGATAGTCGAGCTGGAATTCGTTGAAAAGGAACGAAGACTGAGAGGCGTATACGGCGTGGAAGTGGTGCTCGCTGGCGTGACCGGTGACCGATATAGGGTCTTTTGGGAACGAATTATGCGCTGCGGGGTGACTGGAAAAACACGTTCCACTCTGTTGAGACGAGAAGCGGCTGGAGACACTGGCGCAGAAGCGGGAGCTATGGGTACGGAGACAGAGTGCTTGTGCATGACGACCGTCGGGACCTGTGATCATATGGGCAGCGATATAAGCAAAAATTGGCATGAAAAATAGGGCAATTAGGAGTGAAGAGTTACCTTGAACAAAATGGATGACGAGTAATGGCGATATCAGGGAGATAGAAAGTAAGGCAAAGACTCTCAAGGTGGCCTGGAAGAAGAAGAAAAAGCAGTTCTATAACGTACGGATCGATGGGGCTTTTCTTGAGGATTTCAAGGGACGACGGTGGATGGCTGGAGATGCCTACCGACCAACTGAAACGCAACAAGCTTGGCAAATCGTGGGAGACTTATCTTAAAGAGCGCGTCGCGTAACAGTCACGTGCAAGCAAAGCACTCGCCTAACTTTGTTCTTGGAGCGTTCCTTTCCCGACGACGGTCAACCGTCACACTAATCCTTGCTCAACAGAAGAACGATGATCGCGATCACGGGGTGATCTGCCCAAGAAGGCCGTCCAGAGACTCGAGTGTATGCTAATCGTCCTTCCAGGTTGGCGAATGCTGATATTGAATGGTCTTTGATGAACCAGAATTCTTGGCGTCGCATTCCATCTTTTTTTTTTTTGATAGATTTGCTCATTTTTTTGGGTTGCCAGAATCTGGCTGGGATGTGATCCAGTTCCCAGTCAGGCTGAGTCCAATTTTGATTTAGAAGAAACTTTGAACAAGGTATTTGGTGGGCCAGTTACCATGGATTCCATGGTACCCGGTACGAACGCTATATCTGGTGTCGTTGAACCCATGGAGACCGGATATCTAGCCTGTTGCTGGCCCTTAATGTAATGCATCTCTGAAGTGGCACCAAGTTGGGGTTCTTAGCATTTTCATAGTTTCATTTAACTTCAGAATGGCGTACTGTGTATGATACCAGACATCTCTACCTGTGCCTCGCGTCAATCTCAGGTGCACGAAGAGGCGTGCACTCGGCCCCTTCCTGCTTTGATACACGTACGTGTAAAAATTACAAGTCCATTGCACATTTAAACATGACTTTTCTCCTTATCGTACATGATCATTCATCATCGTGCCTTTTCACAGCTTCAACTTCCCCAGAACGGTTGCGAACACAAGCATAGCGACAGCGCCGGACATAAAACCCGATACGAACCCGATACGATCTGCGGATATCAAGTTTTGTGAGTTATCTCCCTCTTCCTTTTTCTGACGTATCATCGGCCGAACGTCCTTGTCAAAGTGACTTTGAGGGGTCATGCTAAGAATAGCATCCGGTGCTGTAAGCAAGCCCGGCAGACCGTCCAGAGAGTGCATATTTTTCAATAGCCAGTATGCGCGGAGCGATGCGCGGGATAGAGCGGTGCCTTTCACTTTGTGATCTTTGGGATCGGATGGTTGAGCGAGCTGCTGTTCAGATTGCTCTCGTTCGTTTGAAGCGGCGAGCATACGGTCACCAGTTTCACATTTATCAAAGTATCTGAGGAGCTGTGTGCGATGTGTAACAAAGTCGTACAGCGGGACCGCGTAACCGCAAGACTGTCATGACGGGCGTGGACGTAAAGATATTTAGATAAGTAAACATGTGCAGAATGTGATCCGAGGGGGACGAGTACGTACTGTGCTAACCTGGTAGACATCGACGACGATGGCAGCGCGTGAGCCTGGCTTGCGGGTTTCGACAGGGATCAGTGCGTTGTATTCGGGCGTGCCATACTCGTGTGCGGTACCTCAAGCGCGATGAGGACCAAGGCCAAGCATTGCCGGAATGGAAACCCACCGACACCAAAAAGTCTCAGTATTCTCGGAGGACCCTCGAAGGCTGAAAACATGATAGTTATCCGGCCATTTTCACGAATATGCGAGATTGTTTCTATACCTACAGTAAATGCGCTGGATTAGCCAACTTCACATGAAACATTATACACCGCACCACTCCCGGACAAATCTTCGTACCAAACCTGTTTCGAATTCACCACATGGAAGCAGTCTGCCGTTCCCTTCGGTGAGACATTGATATGCCCCTCGACACCGAGAGGAGCCGTGGCAACCCAGAACATATGCTGTCTCTGGATCCATTGGTACAGCCATTCAGGTATTTCGTCGTAGAACTTAGCCATGGTGTAAAGAGGGTGTTGTACCGAGCTTGGCCCCGATATTGAATCTCATGTCCATTTATAAATGCGGATGGTTTCGGATAATCGGACATGCTTCTCATGTACACGAGTCAGGAGTGTGTAATGGTACTAAAGATAGTAGTCGACGGCACACATCCTATAAAATTCGATGTCCGAGGCTTCGCAGTTATCATAGTGCACGTACGAATGAGGGTGCGCTCACAGCCAGTAAATATTGCACTTTTGAAGAATCGCTGTATCTCTAATTTCCCGGAAATAGTTGCGGTTCCCCCGTGCTCAGATCTCAGTAACAAATAGACTAGAGCTAATAATCCGATGGTGGACCCTTTCAGCGCCCCCAATGAGCATCCAAATGGTCTTCATCTTTGTCAAGACTGAATCGGCAAAGGCTAACCCGGAAAATTCACCGGGCGACAAATGCGGATTGTGGAATGAGCTGCTCGTGAATTATGTCTACATGCCCCGAATTGAGACTCGAATTTGTATAGCTCGATTTCGGATAGACCCACCAGTGATGTTTCCGTTGTAGGTACGTCCTCGATCGCTCACGTTCGGTACTATGATGAGCTCACCATAAATGGACGGAAGGGGAACTTTAGGATTTGTCCAGGCCTAGCGTCTGCGGTCAACTCTGTTTAGTGCTTCGTATCCGCAACCGCATGAGTCAACTACGGTCCAGATTTCTATAGTGCAATGTCACTTCTGTTCTCGGCTTAATCACACTCACTCCAGCCCGACGGGTCCGACACGGCGCGTTCGAACTACTTCTCCGAAGTGGTAACTCCTTTGTTAGATGGTCGTGCTTTCATTACATTATCTTCTTCATAATTTCAACCTCCTCAGAACGGCGGAAAGCACAAACATAGCGACAACACCAGACATGAAACCCGACGCAAAACTTGCGTGATCTCCAAATATTGGACCCCTTTTCATAGGACGAGTTTCTTCCTCGAAATGACCCTGAGGTGCTATGCGAAGGATGGCGTCCGGGGCTGTGGACAACCCTGGTAGACCGTCCAGAGAGCGCATGTTCTTCAGAAGCCAGTATACACGAAGTGACGCATGAGGTGGAGTGGCGCTACCTGTGCCCTTGTGGCCATCGTCGTCAGGGGAAGGGAGGACCTTTTCTTCATATTGTTCTCGTTCGTTTGAAGTAGCCAGCAATCGGTCACTGATTTCGCATTTTTCAAGCCATTTGAGAAGCCGTGAACGATGTTTCACAAAGTCGTACAGTGGAACTGCATAACCACAGGACTATGTCGCCACGGGCACAGGACAAAAACATGGCAAGTTAAAAAATCATGCCTCAAAATACGGTCGGAGGGAACAAATACGCACTGTGCCGACTTGGTATACGTCGATAACGATAGCAGCGCGCGAACCTGGCTTGCGGGTTTCAATAGGGATCAGTGCATCGTATTCAGGTGTGCCGTACTCGTGCACGGTACCTCCAACAGCTGCTCAGCACGGCGAAGACCAAAATGAAGCATCGCTGGAGTGGAAACTTACCGACCCCGAAGAGCCTCAGTATCCTCGGCGGGCCTTCAAATGCCGAAAACATGATGGTTATCCGACCATTTTCACGAATGTGGGAGATCGTTTCTATGCCTGAATGGGCGATCAGTCAATTACCGAGAGCCTGGGTTGGAGGATTGTGAATCGTACCACTCCCAGTCAGATCCTCGTACCAGACTTGTTTCGAATTGATTACGTGGAAGCAGTCTGTCATCCCCTTTGGTGAGACGTTGACATGCCCCTGAGCATTGAGAGGAGCCGTGGCAACCCAGAACATGTGTTGTTTCCGGATCCATTCAAAGATCCATTCAGGTATTTCGTCGTAGAACTTGCCCATGGTACTGGGATGAAGGTATTATGGGTTGGGCGTCAGACTGAAACGTGAGCTCGTTTCCTATTACGTATCGTCGTGAAGGATTTTAAGCACCGCAGACGATCATACGTGCTCACAATGTTATCTCAAAGCGACTATGTATGCATTCCATCATGGCATTCAATAAGTAGCTGGTAACTGGGTAAAACATACCAAGGAGGTATCCGAATCACCTCTTTGTACATTGCGCACAAAGAAAATTCAAAAGAACCCCCGCACCGTTTTGTAAGCTCGTTCTTGTTTACCTCCTCCAGCAGATACAGTTCCCTCTATCATGAACATGACAGATGGGCCAGCCACTGCGAGTCTTTAGGAAGTTTGTATGGATCATTACTACTGTTACGCATCGTATTTTTCTGGAGATCAATGACACCATGACCGTAAATACCCATTTTCCAACTGGTACGTTGTTACTGAGAATTGGCGTGATGTCGATCTCCTCCGTACCTATAACCCTGGGAATCAGGAACGTCTTCTGATTCTAGCTGGTGGAAAGACACCTATGGTGGTGATTCAGATCCGCGAACCTTTGTTATAACAGGCTGGGCTTCGAGTTCCCGGAGACAAAGGGTTATATCCTAATAAGCTGGACTGTACGAGTTGGTTAGTCAGACATGATGATAAGCTATTCCCCTCGCGCGAACCAGATACAAATTTGGTGATTATATTTACCGGGGTACTGATACCCTGGTAACTGGTCCATCGGAGACAAGCTGTTTTCCATTCTCCCTGCGGACCTAGTGAATCCCAGACAGCGCCAATGGTCATCACACGCCACACAGGGTTATTGCCATCATTCCCTGAAGCTTGTGATAACAGGCCAGGCCGTTGGGCTCTCTTCATCCTGAACCGTGGGATCCATCATCCTTGACTTCCCAGCGCAATGTCGATTCACTTCGCTGCGGCCGAGAAAGCCGCAGGAAACTTTGCCACTCGCGTCCACATCCATCAGATGACAACACTCACCAACTGCGAAACAGAGGTGGTATAGATCCATTTAAGGATGAGCGCCTAGAAATACTCCTTGTAGCTCAGGCTGGAAATTAAACCCATGTCACTCTTACTGTGGAAAAAATGTTTTCAATGATGTATGGTTGTCTACATCCTCATTCTCTACGCATTTCCGCCGCACTCAATCCTGTTAAAATATTTGATCCTGGAGGTCTTATCTGATAATCCACGTCCCTGAAGGAATAGCTTCATACCATGATAACATCAAGTATACGTCTTTCCCACTCACCGAATCTTTTAACTCGGTGAGCAACACCGAAGCGACCCTTTGCTTCTTCGCTTGCCTCCCGTACATCCATACCTTTTCGCAATCAATGACAAGTTCCTTGGTGGGCGACTACTTTGCACCAATGTATTGGGGTGGGTGGTGTCCATATTAGCATTCGGATCGTTCTGAATGCGGAAGACAGGTTTCGTAGTAACCACGATGTAAGCGACACATGCGTCTTTCTGGCGGACGGATCTGTACGTGTATTGCGTGCTTAGGCTTCTCGGAGTGACCTACTTCCAAACGTTTGTCTATTTCTGTCGGAATAGCGATACAGTACCCTTTCAATTATTGGTTCGTATTGATCTTGCTCTGTTGTTTGATGGATGATCCAACAGTATTGGTGGCAGGTCGTCGTAATCGTGTAGGTAAAAGCCTTGCTGGACTCTGCAGACTGCTCTGAAGGGCACTCTAGAGCTTTGGACACCTTGTCGACCATGCTGACATCGGTCACAGTGTTTCACGACTTTGTGAGTAAAAGCTACAGTTACGGACCGCGCTGTGTTTAGTCACCCCTCTTGGATACTCCAGCTCAAAAACTTTGGCAACTATTCCGCTTTTGAGCACATCGTCAGGTAAGTGCTGAACTCGTCTTGAAGGAATGCAATTGGAAGCAGAATGACTAGCGCGTGGTGGTTAGAAAACGGAACGACTTCTATAGTCACTGCAATGTACGTGTAATTCGCCGAACGTCGACAGTTTGATTAGAGCTGTCTTGAAGCGTGCAATTATTCTTTGCGACCAGGCTTTACCTAAGTGAGCAAACAATCATCCACTATGAAAAGATCTCTGAACAGTTGAAGTTATGCGACAATACTCTATCTCGGTATTGTACGATGAACTATTGCCGCTGTTGGTTGTCAGTCTTGAGCTATCTGTTATGTGGTGCTGCTAAACTGACCGATTCGTGAAGTTCATTACCGCTGTTGGAGGACTAGGTGCGTTCTCGTACTCCGGGGTAAACGTGCCGCTCGAATCTCGATTACACGAACCAGGGGCTGGTTTAGGTCAATGAATTGTCACATTGAGTTGACCATTGTGCTGACCTGAAATTCTGTAGCAAGAATGGTGTTCACGCACATCTTACCGCAATCGAAGCTGGGAAGCACTCCGATGCTTGTAAGCGACTCCACCGAACCTATATTTCCTTGCTGAACCGGAAGGAGTAGGTTGCGGGTTTTATGGAAGAAGGCTTCGCGGCAGCTTCTGACGGAATCACGACCACCACCCTTTGCTACATTCTTGCATCAACTCCCAACGGTGTCAAGGGGTGAGTTTGCGGAACGACTCAAAGACTTGTTGATTGCATTGTCAACAGGTCTCAACTTCGGATCCGGAAACTGTTCCATTTTATACTGACCCGTGGCATTCTCGTTACAATCTTACAGGGCGGTACAGTTGCGGCCTTTGCCGTTGATGCTCGAGAGTTGTACTGGTATGAAATGCCGAAGTAGAGTGCCGTTGGCACTTACACAGGCTTTACAGGGTACCGTTTCACCTGTGCAAGAGCAAATTGTATACCAACACGTTTCGTACGTCTCGGCTGACATTCTATGCGTATCAATGACCTGACAGGCCTGGCAGTTTCGATGTAAGTCGATGAACACTGGTTCTGAATGTAAGGAAGTGACATTTCTAAAAAGGCTGAATTCGAGGACGAGGGACGATATAGACGCGACGATAGAGGTAGGGGAATGAATTTAGGGTAGTGTAGTGACCCAAAGTGGAAACGTTGTACTCCCACCCCACATTACCGTCGACGCTCATCACGTCTTCTTCTTCATAATCTCCTTTCGTACATTTATACCACCCACTCGCTCTCGGTGGGTCCGTCGCTCCCTGTGTGCGCGTTTTTCAGCGTGATGATGAACACGGACACCGTGCGTGCAACCTAAAAACCCTTTTCCCTGGGTTCTGACTCGTGTGCAGCCTACCGCCTTGGATGCCATGTCGTCACATGCCACGGCAAACACGTCTGCTTCGACCGCCGCTCTGACGCCTCAGAGAGGTCGTCCATCGGATCGATATCCAGACTCGCTTCGTAGGGTGCCTCTTCACCGCCGTGGCACTTCCAAGACATATGAACGTCTCGAAGATCTCCTCCGCGAAGCTGGCTACAAGGAGACCCGCGTATTCACCCCCGAAATCGACCGCAACGCACGGTCAGCGGCCGTAAAGGAAGACGGCAGCGCGGGAAACACTGTACGCGGGAGCGTTGGAGCCGTCGTCGACTTCATTGCTGGGCTCGTCAGTCGAGGTTCGAGCTTGTCACGCGAGGCAGCGCCTTCGGAGGACAGTGTCGCACAACCCGCATGGTCACCTCCACCATCACCCCTGTCTCACGCAGCATATCTCAAGGACATCAGTGCAAAACGTGTACCTTCGATGATTTCCCTCTCCCGCAAAGACTCTTCAGGGAGCATACGCCGCCGCACCCATGTTGAACGCTCTGTGGACGCTTCTAGGCACACTCATACATACCAAGTCGTGCAGCTCCATCAGTCTTCTCAAGGACTGCCTCATCATTCGCACCCGCATCTCAGCCCGCATCATTACCACCATCATACTCGTCAGCAGCGTCAGCCCAATTACTCATCCAAATCATCGTCTACTAAGCCAAATCCGACTAATGCTCGCGCTTATCTCCGCCATATGGTCTCAGCACCAAACATTCAGCCACTTGCTGAACAACCATTATCGGAGGCTTCCTCGAGACCCCCTGCATTCGGTCGCGAGCGTCGCAACAAAGCACGTCGCATGTTTATCCTCAACGACGAGGATGGCATCGCGAAATCTGACTATGAGCCTCGCTCTCGTGTTGCCATAGACGATGATGATCAACAGGTACCACCACTCCCACGAAATTGGCTTGAATCGGTTGCCAAAGCTTTATTAAGTGGCGTCGGCGCTCCGGCCGCTGTTACTTCGGACACTGCATCAACGAAGACGGCAAAAACTGCTTCAACACGCAAGAGTTTGGCATTGTCTGACAAGTCGAATCGAGAAGAGAGGGGAAGACCAATGACTCGGGGGACGAAACCGCCGTTGCTATGCGCCCAAGTGCAGGACGCGAAGGCGAGAACAAGTTCGGGTCAGGTGTCGTGCACGAGAGTCATGTGTCGTTCCACGCCCACGTCACGAGCGAACTCACGAGTGCGACGCGGCGCCCATGACGGTCACGTGATAAACCGGAACGACGGCAAGAGAAGAGAGATGCATCAAACAAGGAGCAGTCGGAGAGGAACGGTCCGGGAAACCGACATCTTACCATCCCTCGCTCGGACAAAAGTTGAAAACGACAACTGGATGGCCCCCCGCCAGCGCTATGCGAGAGGCTGGGGAACGGAGGGTAGTGCACAAGTCTACCCGGACGAAATGTGGTCTGATGACAGCGGCGACGATGACGATGAAGACGAAGAAGGGGAGCTTGGTCTAGATCGTTTACTTGTCCCTCCTCGACGACAGCACTCTATTCAGAGTCTACGAAAGCATCTCCACCGATCACCATCCCGGTTGCTTAGCGTTCGTGGTGTACCACGTCCCAAATCGCCTCTGAGTGGTCGGACGAGTCCACTTGGAGGTGCTCCGACGAGGCGGCTGAACTGGGGTGACGGAACGTGGATCGCAAGTCGTGGTCAGGAATCGCTAACGAGTCAAGGTCATGAAGGCGAAGATGGGTACAGTTATGTTTTCTCCGGTTCAGAGGCAGGTTCGGGCAGGTCCAGTGTCAGATTGAGGCGGGCCCTTCCCGGTCTTGCGCAGTGGACCGCAACTTCGTGAATTTGAGGTCTGGGATCCAAGAAATGGGCCATTTCGTCTGTTTGATGTTTTACTCACATATGTTCTACAACTGGATAAGTACGTGGTGTACAGTTTGAAGCATACATAATGCCTGATTTCTTCTTAGTTTGGTACCCTCTTTAACTGTTACTTCACTCTAACCGTAGCCACATGTTTAATTGCGATATATAGATTTAATGGATCTTTGGGGCATGTTGCAGACGAACTGCACAATGGGGACACTCGATAATATTCTGAATTGTTGCTTCAAGGAATATTTCCGGCAGTCCACTTTCAATGAACTTGACAGGGTCGGTACAGTATCGAGGGCACTTCTAAGGACACGATTGCTGGATTCCGGGGGTAAGTCGTTTGCCAATGGATGGTAAGTTGCGTTCCCTTTGGCATCTCGTGTCCACTTTTCCGTGGGATAGTATGTCACTTTCCTCGCAATAAACTTCGATTGAGGTCTCTAATTTTTGTTTCGATCTAGCTTTGGAATCGGACAGTCAGCCGTCCGAACAAAAATTCAGAGATATAGTGGCCAACACAACTCATATCCTAATCTCTAGTTTTCACCCGACCCGCATCTTATCTGTCCCCTCTGTGCTTATCCTTATTATCCTTGCCAACGTCCACCTCGGTCCCCGCGTTCGATATCGCGGCCATTCCCATGCCATCCACTTGCGCCATGGACCCGGTTCTAGTTGCTTCCTACTCGCCTCCACTACGATCTTGACGCCCACTTCCGACGTACCATATCTCCTCTTAGCTTGGCCACTGATAGCTGCAACAGTGACAGGAACGACACAACCACGTCGACACCTGCCTTGACGCAACTAATGGCAAGATTCTCTGTTTTACCGTGGTCACGACCCTCGCCGTCCACTCAACTGTCATCACATCGGATGTCATCCAAGTTATTATCGATAATTCTCGACGTGGCGTTATAATTGTCGAAGGTTCACGGCAATTTTTTGGTCCCGATGACGCACTTCAGCTTTTCAACTTTGATACCCATGCTCCCCAAGCATGTCCATCCTTGCCTGACGCGATAGTGCACGACTAAAGATATCACCTCAGTGGCAGGATCGCACTGCGAGTTCGAGAGTGTTGACAGGTCCCCTTTGGAGGTCTCGGTCGTGACGCTCTCGCGAAGACTGGGCCAAGTTCAGCTTCGCGGGTAGATCTCGACCGGCGCTAGCTCTCTGTCCAAAGGGTTAGGTATGGGTGCCCACGACATCCCACACATATCTATACGTCTCGTTCAAAATCCAGTCGTGGCAGGCCGCGCGACAGTATATCGACACCATCTACCTGATGAATTCTGAGCAAGCTTGAAACAAAAAGTGTCGAAAGAACGGACCGGATCGTTAACAGGTCTCAAGTTGCGAAGGCCGAAAGCTCAAGGTCTTCGAGGCAATACACCAACACCGTGTCCCAGGCCGAGACTAAGTAAACCAAAGCCGGTCGTTCTGAGCAGCGTAACGGTGTCACAAGCATCGCAGAGAACGCCACTTTCCGAACTAAGAGGAGTACCCTTGGATCCTGGTTAAGAAAGTCGCTTTGGTTAGACCTCTATGTAGTGTTCGCACAAAGTACTTGGAACGGCAAACGCATGCACCGTTTGATGAATGAACAAGGCGGTTGGAGTCGGGAATGCCTCGTAGCAACCGCAACACTGGGTGACGGGGAGCGAGTTGACGTACACGAACGGGAGCGAATGAATACCTTTGAGTGAACATGCTAGGGGGTACATAATGTTAAGACTAGAGCCACTAATACAGTAACAGCAAAAAACAACGAACATTCTTTAATTTGCCAAATCGGAGAAGGATGGCTCAGCGCCAGCTGGGCAAAAGTAGTAAATATACGGCATATGTGAGTGGCCAGCTACTCAGGTGGATCTGTGATCCCATTATTATACCTCCAATAATCGTGAGAGTAGTCGTTGTACCCGTGTGAACTTGGGCTTCGTCTCAAGACAGCAAAGACGGTGGTGTCGATAACCACTCCTTTGTAAGCCTTGTAAATTGTGTCATAGAGTATATGGGATTACACGACACCTATTACAGGCAGCGTAATCTGGCACTGAAATTTATCTGAACTTTGCAGATTTCTGATGTTAGCTGTCTCGTCTTCAGTGACTTGTTGGGGGATGGGGGGACGTGACGACACCATTCCTGCAACACGATAGCGACAACATTCTCCCAATACGCTGACACCGATAATGCCAGAATATTGAACAACAACAGCGAAGCGGGGATGCGGGGACAGAAAACGGGACGCGGGGCGCGCATAGTGCTCTGAGCGGTGTTCCGTGTCCTCCGAATGCATATAACCAAATCGACCACGAACGAAGCGCCCGGGACCGCAGAAGAGAGTATGGCCATCCGATTTCCCATAGTACAAGATATGCTCCCTATTCCTATACGTGCAAGGATCTGCACGCCCCCAAAAAAGTCTGTAAGTCGTGCCTCGTGTTTCAGTGATTCAAACTTTGTCTGTTACTTGTCTCTAGGGCAGGCGTACAAATGCCGCACAGGATACCGATACATAGGGACTGCACTTTTGACCCTCACGTCCTTCTCTCTTTCTCCAATCAATTCCTATGAACTTCAATTTCAGCCGTGACAAGCGCAAGCCCGCTACGAGGCTGTCGACTTCTCCCTCGACAATTTCCGTGGCAACAGGCTTACAGTCCTCTCCAGACGATAGTAACTGGGAAGCCCTCGATCTTTCATCAACCGAATATGCTCGTAGGCGCAGGGAGTTAATGCAACTCATTAATGACTTGCGATCGATGGGGTCAGTCGAATCCCCTGGCTCTTCCCATGTCACTGACATCAATTTCCCAGCGCAGAGACGATGATTGATCTTCCTTCTATCGTTGTTATTGGTGGCCAGTCTGGTCTGTGCGAATTGTAGCTACTTTTTTCCTGACTCATCACGACTTTGCTTAGCTGGAAAGAGCTCTCTAGTCGAAGCAGTCAGTGGAGTAGGTCATCGAATATCTGTCAAATTATTGGTGCTATCTAACGATTCATGTTAGGTCAATGTTCCTCGCGATAGTGGAACTTGCACGCGGTGTGTCCTATCCTTTCCTTTTTGTTATTCTGCTCATCTGCCGGATAGGTGCCCGATGGAGTGTACAATGTCGAGTAACGCTACCACCTGGTCTTGCAGGATTAAACTTCGCTTTGATTACGACTCGTGGGGACGCTCTGCTGTCCAACAAAAGGAGATAGCCTTTGGGCCCACTATTACTAACAAGAGTGACGTGGATATATGGCTACGTCGCGCTCAGGCAGCAATCCTCAATCCAGATCTCACGCCAGAAAGTTTCCACAAGAAGAGCATTGAGGATCTAAGGAACCTCAATTCATCCAGCTCGCTCAAGTTTTCACGCAATGTTGTCTCTATTTTCCTCGAGGATCCAAGTGCCACCGACTTGTCTTTTGTAGACTTACCTGGTTAGTATGTAGTTCGTATGTACTGAATCATACTTATTGTTTCTAGGGCTGATTCAAAATGAGGATCAGGATGTGCTTGATCTAGTGAGAGAACTCACTGAATCTTACATCAATCGATCGAACACGATCATCTTGACCACGATACCAATGAGCGGTAACTTAAAGCTTAGGATATTCAGCCATGCCCCTGATTACCATATCTCTACTTAGATGACATGCAAAACCAGCAATCCGTAAAGCTAGCTAGGGAAGCTGACCCAGAGGGAGACCGCACCATAGGTCCGTCGACCTTGATGACAAATAGTTGTTTCTCAAAAGGATTACTCATAGGAGTTCTTACAAAACCTGACACGCTTGGGGAAGGTGCAGTCAATGCCAGAAAGTTATGGCTCAATGTCCTCGAAGGGCGCCAACACACATTGAATCTCGGGTATTATTGTGTTCGTCTTCCTGACGATGCTCAACGGGCAGAGGGTCTTTCAAGATCCGACATGCAGCGTATCGCAGCGGAGTATTTCGATACGACTTCACCATGGAGCGAGGTTACCGATCGTGGGCGTTTCGGTATTCCAGCATTCGTCACTAATATCAGTGCTTTGCTTGTCAACCATATCAATAAAGTGTGCGCATCAGCAACTTCCTCATCCATTACTCTGAGCTCAATGTGGAACCTTATAGCATACCACAGCTCAAACAGGATGTCGAGAGACTGCTTATTTCCTGCTTGGAGGATCTCGGTACACTGCCACAACCCCTAGAGACCGATCCACAAATTGAGGTCCTTGCCAGAGTCAACGCGTTCTGTGACGCATTCAAGGGTGCCGTCTCTGGTGTCAGTTCTGACAAGCGCTTGGCGCAGCGGAATCGCGCAATCTATAATATATTTGCTCAAGAGATTCTGGGAACTTCTCCAGATTTCCGTCCTTTCGATAGGCCCACAGAATACTCTGCGATCAATCTCGAACATGAGGAGCGTGCTATTGTAAAGAATGGCAAGGTTAAGATCATGGGGGTGTATGACGTTCGAAAGACGATCTTGGAGTCGGTTTTATTATCTCTTTTTGTCAATCATGGCTTGACGTACAGTATAGGTCAATCGCCTGGGAACTTCCTGGCAACATTCCATATGAGGCCAAGATTCGTCTCATCAACCAGTTCACGGTCCTGTGGTCTGCACCCGTGGAGATGTGTGTTACATCCATAAACGATGTTCTTGACGATATCGTCCAGCAGCTCATCAAGACACACTTTGGTCGGTTCAAGGTCCTCGAGGACCTGATCTCGTACGTCGTTGATAATGGCTATCACGAAGTTTGATGTAGACTTTGTCTTGTCTGCAGCGTTCTCGTCCACCCTGACATCGAAGAACATAAGAACAGAACGCTCGCTGCGGTCAGGGAGACTCTAAGACTCGAAATTACTCCAATCTACACCCAAAATACGAAGGATTTCCAGGATCTTCGTGAAAGGTGGTACACTAATTATCTAAAAGCTCGTCGAAATCCAAGTGAACACCGGATTCCCGAGATACCCTCTGGACAGGATTCTAGCCCTAATGTTTTTGGGGGAGGAAAGCCTGGACCTACACTAAACAGAGCTAGAACGAATTCATCGGATAGTGAAGTTTTAAATTATCTGGCTCAAGCCGGCTACAAAGGTCTCACAGTGGACGACTTGACTCGTCTATCTCGAGACCATTTCGAAGATGAGCTGAGGGTGATGGCAGACGTTCGCGCGTACTTTACTATCGCATACAAGGTAGGAAGTACCCATAGCGTACAGTGCAATGAGAGGAGACTAATATGGCGATCATATAGCGCATCATCGATCATGTCCCGCTCAAGATTGAGCAGTCCCTCCATCATGCTCTGGCGGAGAAACTGTCGGTCGGCCTACTTCAACGCCTCATGGTCGACACCATATCAACGGGTAGCTTTGCCGATCGTATGAAGGAACTGGTAAGCGAGGATCCAGTGATTCAGGCGAAACGGACCCAGCTGGAGTCGAGGCAGAGCCGACTCCAGGTAATGAGGAAAAAACTTCTGAACTTTGTGTGAGGGGTTGATTTAGTGCTGTGTTTACTGTCACCGTGAATATGAACGCATTCCAGTTTGTGTATATGTATCGTACAGTGGTGCAAGAATGTTGGCCGATCGATAACTGCATTGGTGGGTCCACGAGTCTGCCGCAGTCAACACACCCCTCATTTGGTTATCGATACATCTGATACTTTTTGGTCCGTCGGCGCGTCTACTAGCTCGTCGAAAAAGAAGCTGAATCCGTCGTGCTCCCAAGCATTGCGCAAGAACAAGGAATGGCACGATAAAGAAACACCCGCCCACTCTTCCGAATCGAGTCGCTTCTTGGACGAGACTGACCAACCTTGCGAGAACTTTACCCGCTCAACCAGCCTTGCATCCGATCTCACTATCTTCGTAACCCGACCACCTGCGACGACTCGTTCTGCTGCCACTCCTCGTACACCTCTCTCTCCATCATGTGCAACTCTGCTCTTTTCCCCCAGCCGCATATCGTTCATCGTCGGCCAGTTCTCAGTATTTCTGCGAACGGTCCTGCCGCGCTTACAGAATTGACAGTGCCAATTGTTGACCAATGATCGGAAGGCAAATCCACCCGACCTAGTCGCAAAATCTCCATTGGTGTGACTGGGTGCGCTAGCCCGAACGGTCATGCGTGATCTGAGGCATTTTCTCCACAATTCCAGGTGGTAGACAAGACGCACGCACCTACCACGTACGATGGTTACAGGAGGGTGACCAATATCTTGGCACACCACCTTATCCGAGGTCCGAGGAGACATCAAGCGAGAAGTCGTGATGATTCACGCGTATCAGAGTTGGAGTGGTCATGGCAGCCCTGGGGGCTGCCACGCTCGCTTCAAACCCGTTTGCTTCATCGTCACCAACGTGGAAAGGCACCACCCTGCACCCATCACAAGGTCTTGCCGGATCTGAGTCGCGGCACTGGAAGGGTATCCGTGGATCGGACGTACAGGTCGGGCGATCTCGCGCGTGTTGAGTGTACAGGCCGTGTGGATGATCAGGTGGAAATGTGTGGTTTCAGAACCGAGCTTGGCGAGATCGACACCTCGATGAATCAACACCCTCAGGTTCGCAAAAAACGTGACCCTCAAGTAGAGGGGCAAGGGCGAAGAAATAATTCTTGTCAGCTTCTTCGTACCGCTAGATGGCACGTCGTTTTGACAAGTCTCGAGGTCACTTCCTTGTACCCAGGATGTAACTGCAAACCATACACGGAAAATGCCACAGCAGATTCTGCGAGGCCTGTACAAGAAACTCGATATATATGTAAGTATGAGCAAAACTACAGTAAGTCAGAAGCTCGCACTCTCTCGTGCACATTCAGCAGTCCAGTTAGGTGTCAACTCCTTCACTCTCTGCTGAAACACTCCAAGACTACAGAATTCTGGCGATCCCACCAGGTGGTTTCCCTCCTTTGCGCACATGGGCAAGATCAGGTTCTTGTTCTTGTACCGCATCCGAACATCTAGACATGATCAGTGAAACTGCGAAAAAAGTTCGGGAGAAGTCGTACAATGTTCCTCTTTCGAGTGAGCATTCCACAGACCATTCAACAATGTCTGCAGCCCCGATCCTTGCCTCGAGTGCCTTTTCTTGAAGAGTTCAAAGGTCACAGACGACGTGAACGGTGGCCACCTTTCGATATGCATAAGACATTATTACTGACAAGAGGGTGAACGGCATACTTCTCGTCAAAGACATCGAACGTGCTGCACAAGGCGGCCAATGTCGAGTCATGGGTACTGTAAACGAGAATTTTCAATGGATCCTTGTCTCCTTGCTCGACCTTTGTCTGCATTGTGGACGACATATTGGCAAGAAGTCGGCCCATTCCCAAGCGGCGGCCTTGCTCAGTCTTGACTGTTCATTGAAATATGTATGAGAGTCACGCCATAGGAATAAGTGATCTACTATACATACTAATGCAAGTAAGTAGCATTATTAGTGACATGATGAGGAAGACGTACTTGTGAACCATTCGTCTGATACTGCCGACTCCTGAAATTTCATGAGCGTCATCGGACAACAGTTCAAAGTTGGAACATACGATCAAGTCAATCACTTCGGGATCCCAAAAGTCATCGGGAACCTTGATTCCGTGCGCTGCGGCCGAACGAACCTGAATGTATATGTAGGCTGAGTGACCAACCCACAGGAACACGCTGAGACTTACGGTATCCAGGATCCCCGAAGCACGGGGTGAACCATCTACGCGGACCGGTTTACCTTTAATATACTTTGACAATCGCTCGTCTAGCGTCTGGAGTCGAGAATTCCATCTGGCCGCAGCGGCTATGATGAAAAATCAGTACCTTCAGCACGCGCGGAATTAATTACATACCTTCGGCAAAGCGCAGCTCCAACAAACCGAGTTGCGGGCAAGATAGGATGTTGCTAACAATGTCCTCATCTACTTTATTCCTGTAGAGCCGTGTTATCGTCTCGTATTCCATCCCTTTGCTTCTTTTTCAGCATACCTAACCAAGATTGTGGGTATAACACCAGAGACGCAATGTAATTGAGGGTATAAACCTTGAACAATATGCTCAAGGGATTCGATCGTCCGCGGGACGTTCGTTGAACTAAACGAATTTGCCGGTCAGAAGACCAACGAATACGATGAAGAGCCGAATCACCGAAAATAGACCTGCTTTTCGTTCTGAAGAGTCTCAGGGAGAAAACCGAGCCTTCGGACATTCAGTTGTTCGCGCCACGAGACAAACACCCGTATTACTTACTTGTCGATATAGAGCTTCCGCAATGCGACCCCGAAATTGTATGTGGACTGATAATCGTCCTGAGTAACGTTCGAACGTATTCAAGAGCTCGAAACTACTACCTCTTTTCCGACGTCCGTCAGGTCGCCCAAAAGACTGCGCGGAATAACATCAGGACCACGGTTTCCCGACTAAACATGCGCATACCATAAATTCGGAAGAGTCTTTCCATCCCGCATCTCTGTACCTCTCCTGAACCACGCTCCTGCCGGACCAGGGCCGTTGGGCACGTCAGCTGTCGTGTTCACTGCCTCACGGAACCGTCTCGATACGGAGCACATCTGCCAGTGTTCGGGAATTGACGCGGGTGGGTCCGCCATACGAGTCTTCACTGGGGTCCGTTCACCTGGATAACCCATGAGTTAATCTGTGCGGGGCTTAGTTGGACCTGGACGCACCATGGCGCACATAGATGTGAACTTGTTCAAGGTCGAGTCCCGGAGCTTGTGGGTATCCTTCGACATCCAATGGCTCTCCTACCAACTTGTGTGTGCTATGTGACGCGAGGGTAGGTCAAACTGGATGACTGTTGTGCTCACCAAGCAACCCACACGACCACTTTCCTTCATCATAGCTTGTGTCGGAAGGTTTGGGAGTCGGTGAGTATGACTAGTAAAGGAAGTGTGAAGAATGTAAAATCAAATCTTGCAACTGTAATGCATCAGTCTTGGGTGTCGAGTCGTCCAATGACGCTACGGCGGGAACATATCCATAACAGAGTTCACACCATCCTGGGAAGTGACCGGACCAAAGCCGATCCAATCTTATTTCAGGCAAGTCAAATAAGTATCTTACATAGTTCAAACCACGGGTCATACAAGGTATAAGGATACAACAGAAACCGTCCTCATCATGGCTTGATTGCGATCTTCAACGCCCCTCGGCTACTCATCTTGTCGAGCGCATCTTGGTATTCCTCCAACTTGAACACATCCGTAACCATTCCCTTCACCTTGACCTTTCCGCTGTCCAAATAGGCAACCGCTCGAGGGAAGCAGTATGTTTGCGAGAAGGATCCGATAATCTACGCATGAGATAGATGAGGAAAAACATTCTTTCTCGTGACCAATTTGCCTACGTTGATCTCGTCACCGAAAATCTTGGAGGGTGGCCAGTGAACAAGCGCCTTGTTCTCGTAGACGCCATATATCATGAGGGTTCCTCCCCTGCGCACATAGTTGATGGATTCATTGGCAAGCTTTTCTACCCCCGTGGCCTCCACGACGATGTCAAATCCATATGGATTGTCAGTCTTAAGCTGGGCCCACTGCGGTTCCGGGTTCGCGCGATCGAGTTCAATGTACTCATCTGCGGCTTCGAGTTGCTTGGCGATATCCATCTTAATACCCTTGTTGGCAGCTATAACGACTCTAGAGGCACCATTGAGCTTCAAGAGCTGGGCCAGTATGAGGCCCGTAGGACCCGCACCAAGCAGGAGAACCTCGACGCCAACAGGGGGGTTGAGCTTATCGAGGCCATGAATGGCGCAGGCAGCGGGTTCCAAAAGAGTGGCCTCTTCATCTGTGAGATTCTTTATCTTGTAGAGCTTCTTTTGCTGGCTGAGTTGCAAATCAGCATCTCGCGGGCAATTCCGCAGTACTGGATGAACTCACTATACAACGTATTCGGCAAATCCGCCATCCATTGTGACGCCGCGCGCATTGAAATTCTCACACAAGAGGGATTGCCCACGTCGACAATAGAAGCAATCGTCGCACTTGTCATGGGTCCGAACAAGTCAATGCCTTTTTCCTCGACTTTGATTTAGAATAGAAACACTTACGGTAACGCCCACGTCGGCGACGCATCGGTCGCCCATCTCAAAACCCTTGACATTTTTACCCATTTCCACGACCGTGCCAATGGCTTCATGGCCAGGGATGAGCTAATTCGAGGCAAGATAAGAGATTGATTGACGCTCATTGATTCGATTGAGGACTTTACCGGGAACTTGGAGATGAACTCGCCGTCGTGGATGTGTGCGTCAGTGCCGCATACACCTATCAGCCTGCCTATCAGTGCGCCGTGTAGTGGTTCAGTGGGATGGTTACACACCACAACACGTCACTATAGAGAAA
Source organism: Solioccasus polychromus (assembly GCA_038090335.1). NCBI lineage: Eukaryota > Fungi > Basidiomycota > Agaricomycetes > Boletales > Boletaceae > Solioccasus > Solioccasus polychromus. The sequence continues at coordinate 104,456 of JBBPMM010000035.1, forward strand.
GTGAGCCCGCCGATTTTACTGATCAGAGGGAGCGGAGAATATCACCTTTGAGAAGAACATCATCGTCGCCGACTTTGGGTATTGGGACCTGCCTGATCTCGAAGTCTTGTGGCTAGATAACGACGACACATTAGAGGTGCCACGTGTCGGATGGTTGAGTGACCTGACCTTGGAGTACCACAACGCTCTCATGGTACCTTCGGGCATGTTGAAAATGATGTAGGATGGTGGAGGAGAGAGGGAAGGGGACGATGGCGGGTATTATCACCCACCTGCCTCCGAATTTATAGTTGATTTTTCTGGTCGATTTTGGAATTGTAGGTACATGACGTCACAGCCCCAATTCCTTTTTTGGATTGATGGACTCGATTGTATCACGTGTTGGAGTTGTTCGGTATCCATGCATCATGGCAGCTCCACCGAACCGGGTACGCGTGCAATCAAAGATATCGCATTTGGTAGCGTAGGTCGATCCAGAGTTGGTTAATTATCTAAGCTCATGTCTACAGTTTGCTGGTATGGTCGCAGAAGTCTTCGAATACCCGTTCGATCTCGCAAAGGTCCGTTTGCAGTCCCAAGTTCTCGATAGCAACGCCCGCTTTGGCGGCCCTCTCGATTGTCTCGTCCAGACGTGGCGGGGCGAGGGCATCCGGGGACTCTATCGCGTAAGTCCCTCCAACGCCGCGGCACTCTCGTATCATTGTGTATCAATTTTCATGCGCAGGGCCTTCCAGTTCCCATGTTTGGCGCAATGGCAGAAACTGCCGCTCTGTTTGTAACCTACAGCCAACTTCAGAGCTTTATACACCGGTCCGCCACAAGCACCTCCCCCCGTCTGCCCACCCTTCCCGAACTTGGTCTGGCAGCTGCTGGAGCTGGTCTTCTCACTAGCTTTATCGTGTCCGTCCGTTCTTTGTCACCGATAAAACAATGACGTATACACGTTTCAGAACTCCGATCGAACTAGTCAAGTGCAAGATGCAGGTCCAGATGCTCGCATATCCCCCAAGGATTCCTGACTTCAAGACGAAGCCTCCTTCTTTCATCCCCACGACATATATCTCAAATTCTTCCGCACCAAAGCCCACGATTATAGCGCGGAAGTTGCCAGGCCCAATAGCAATTATCACAGGCATCGTGCGCACTGAAGGTTTGAGCGGCCTCTGGGTTGGCCACGTCGGCACAATGATTCGTGAGACAGGGGGGACGGCCTCATGGTTCGCTTCGAAAGAATTCTTTGCGTCAATGCTTCTTGCTAGACGCACCAAATACCAACAATCTAGTCAGTCGATCGAACTTTTACCCTGGGAATCCGCCCTCTCCGGCGCATTAGCTGGTGGGGTGTGTGTGCTCTCCGTTTACCCTGTGGATACCGTCAAGTCTGCAATGCAGACTGCAGAGGAACTCCGCCCTCCAGATAAGTTTACCCATTCAGTACGGTTGACGAACAAGGTAGCGGGATTTTGGCAAACGGCAAGGGCAATGTACAAGGCACGAGGGTGGAGAGGCTTATATGCAGGCTGTGGCATGACCGTAGCCAGGGCAATTCCTTGCAGTGGCATTGTGTTCGTCGTATATGACGGGCTTAAGCAAAAATATGGGTGAGCGGATCAAAAGCATTGGAATTACTATCGAAGACCACCAACTCACATCTCATACTTATGTTCACTGCTACACAACACACCTAGACTTACATTTGTATTCTGCAGTTATACATATATCATCGATCACCTAGACAACCAATCGGTCACGAAGAACGCCGCTTCCTGGATCATAGAAGGGGTACATTCATGTTCGGCATTCTCTTCTAGCACCACCTTCTTTACACCGTTACCAACTTCTAACCCCTCGACGAATTCCTGACTTGCCTCCCAGGGTACTAGGTTGTCCTTGGCACCCGATAACACCAAGATCCTCTTACCCAAGAAAGGGTTCGTAGCGTCTTTTTCTCGGAACGGAAAACTGGCTGGATCGTATGCATCTACGTAAGCTTTCAAGTGAAGCGGATAGTATGGTGCTTCAAAAGGAATTCCACAGAACTGAGTACGATGAGACATGAGTTTGGTATAATCCGGACATCCGATAATAGGGATAGAAAGCTGGATCCGGGGTTCTAGGGGAAGCAGGACATCGACGTGAGTTGACACCAATGAACCGGGGCTTGGATACTTACCGCGTGTCAGTGCGATCCAACTAGAGTGTCCTCCGAGACTGACGCCTCCCACGCCCCATTCAACAATGTTACGCTCAACTTGGGGGTATAGATACGCCGGGATATAGTCGATCAGAAACGTGAGGTCGTGTACTGTGCCAGCTGACCAGGTCCAAGTAAGTATAAGTGGAGGATGTGCTGGGTGTGCGTTCACATACTCTGTATGGTGTACATGTCTATGCTACTTGCGTTCGTCAGTGCTGTAGGGATACAAACGAGTAAAATACCGAAGACTGACGCGTGATGAGGGTTATGTTTAGACGGGTCCTTGTGCCAACCTTCGTTACGCAGAGGGTCGACGAGACGTTTTCCGTGGTTACGATGATCCTAATCCCGCGAGTCAGGCCATTCAACCTACGGTCAATGGTCGCGGGATACGTGCATACGTGACAACAATCAAGTCTCTTTTCCTGGCAGTACCGGGTCGATAGCTGACTTCAAGGATCGACTTCGCAATGTGTGCGACGCTGTCAGAGGCGTGCTGACGACCGTGCAGCAAGAAAAGGGCGTTCACGGGCAAGTTGGATTGGACGTTGTCGCGGTGGCTGTAAATTTCGACGGGTATACCCCCGACAAGAAATTCGTTGATTACGATGGCAGAATCAGTCATGAATGGGTTTTGGGAATGTGCGTCAATGATAGAAGATATAGCATAGCCACTGTCGGGCTGATTGGAGGGCATATGTTCTGTGTACCGCGACCTTTGAGAAGATGCGACGCAGGCTAATGCAGTGCTTGTCGGTGGCCCAGCGCTGAAGCAATCAAAACCGTAATCCTGCTCGAACCTGTGGGTTGATGTGACCTTTGAGGACTAGCACGAACAGCCTCGATGTTGAATGGTGAGTGAAAATCTCCGCTGTTGACATTTTGAAGTTACCACTTGCTGTCCAACGCTTACCCACAAATATACAATGTGCCAATCGACCGGCCTAGTCGGATTCAAAATGGCGATACTATGTGGGTCCACAACAAACGCATGTCATAGGGTCTCTCGTAAACACAACGTACTGCTTGTCTGGTACTGAGCATCCTGTCACTGGTGCGCAATCCATCTCGGACGCAAGACTACCATATTTATGGCGAACACCTGAAGCTTGCGTTTCAACAAATGAGTGTGTGTTTGGACGCTCTTCTCTGTGTGGTATACTTATCTCGAAGCCTATCTACGTGGGTATACGCACCCACAAGAAGCACTCAATGGACCCTCATTATGCCATAAGGTGCTCACAGGATGCATATTATAGCAGTTATTTACATGCCTCGTGTTCGAGCTGCAGTGTAGTCGAAGCTAGGATGATCAAGCTGCACCGCACTCGCAGCATTCGAGATAAGTATAAAATCTACGAACTTGTTCCTCTCTCATCATTCTCCTATACCTTCTGTTACCCATGAACTTCAGCCTTAACGGTCGCCGGAAGGCGAGAACTTCTGCTGCTACCTCTACTACCTCCGCAACAACAGGAAGGCGATCCTTTCCAGATGATACCTGGGTGCCAGTCGACCTCTCGTCAACTGAATATGCACGTAGACGGAGGGAACTGATGCAACTCATCAACGATTTGCGGTCGATGGGGTGAGTTAAGAGTCGTAGAACTTTTTCATGCTATTAACCTTATTTCTCAGCGCAGAGACAATGATCGATCTACCATCCATCGTCGTTATTGGGGGCCAGTCCGGTAAGTATGAACCCACCATGGTTAGTCTATTGGCTCATTATGATTTCTCTTAGCTGGAAAAAGCTCGTTGGTCGAAGCAGTCAGCGGAGTGAGTCGCCGAATGCTTATTGATTATATACTTTACTTAGCGGAAAATGCCAGGTCAGCGTTCCACGAGACAGCGGAACCTGCACACGGTATATAAATCCCTTCTTATTCTTTATCCTCCTCATCCACTGACAGATGCCCTATGGAATGCTCGATGTCGAGCAATGCGACGACTTGGTCTTGCAATATCAAACTTCGGTTCGATTACGATTCATCCGGGAACTCTGCTTTGCATCAGAAGGAGATAGTCTTTGGCCCCACTATCACTGACAGAAATCATGTGGATATCTGGCTCCGCCGTGCACAAGCAGCTATTCTCAATCCTCATCTTACTCCGGAAAGTTTCCACAGAAAGAGCGCGCAGGAACTGAGGAACTTTAATTCTCCTGACTCGCTTAGATTTTCACGTAACGTAGTGTCTATTTTCATCGAGGATCCCAGTGCCACCGATTTGACCTTTGTTGATTTACCTGGTTAGCATTATGCTTACGAGCGCTCTCGTGCTGATCATATCCGCAGGGCTCATACAGAATGAAGACCAGGAGGTGCTTGACCTGGTTCGAAAACTCACTGAATCTTATATCAGTCGTCCGAACACGATCATCTTAACTACAATACCCATGAGTGGTGAATCATATATCCCTCGCCAATAAGGGATGTTTCTAACCGAAATGTCCCCGTTCAGATGATATACAGAATCAGCAATCCGTGAGACTCGCAAGAGAGGCTGACCCTGGAGGAGAGCGCACCATAGGTTCGTTGGTGCTTTACGCCAAGCACATGCTTCTTATATCAATTCTCGTAGGAGTCTTAACAAAGCCCGATATGCTTGGTGATGGCGCCGTTAGTGCCAGGAATCTCTGGCTTGACGTCATCGAAGGACGCCAGCACGTGCTGAAACACGGATATTATTGCGTTCGTCTGCCTGACGATGCTCAACGAGCACGGCATCTCTCGAGATCCGTGCTTCAACGCATCGCCGCAGATTATTTCGATACAACTTCACCATGGTCCAACGTTGCCAATCGCGGTCGCTTTGGGATCCCTGCCTTCGTCTCAGACATCAGCGTCTTGCTTGTTAACCATATCATGAAGGTGTATGTAGCGTCTGTATATTCTGATCTTACGTTAAACTCAACGAATCACTGTGTAGCATTCCCCAGCTCAAACAGGATGTCGATCGACTACTCGGTTCTTGCTTGCAGGCGATTGGCACTCTACCCGAGCCCTTGACAGTTGATCCGCAGATCGAAGTCCTCGCTAGAGTCAACGCATTCTGCGACGCTTTTAAAGGTGTCGTCTCAGGAGCTAGCTCGGACAAGAGCCTTGCACAGCGAAATCGTGCTATATATGCTATATTAGGTGGAGAAGTCCGGGGAACTGCTCCGGATTTCCGTCCCTTTGAGAACCCCATGCAACACCCGCCCGTTGATAACGCTTTCGGAAGCTTCGCGGTAAAGGATATTAGAGTACAGACGATGGGTGTGCTTGAGGTTCGCAAGACCATCAAGGAGTTCGTTCTACCTCTGCCATTACCAGCCGTACTCTGATGCTATGATACAGGTCGATTTCATGGGAACTTCCTGGTAATATTCCATACGAGGCTAAGACACGCCTTATCAAGCAATTTACGACCATGTGGTCCACACCAGCGGAGAAGTGTGTGGCATCCATAAATGAAGTACTTGATGATGTCGTCGGGAAGCTCGTCGAAACGCACTTTGGCCGGTTCAAAGTCCTTCAAAGCACGATCTCATCTCTCATTCGCCCTAGCATCGAAGAACTCAAAGACAAGACGCTTGCCGCGGTCAAGGAGACTCTGAGGCTCGAGATTGTGCCCATCTATACTCAGAACGAGAGTGATTATCAGGACCTACGTGGTACCTGGCATGCAAAGTATCGAAGGGCTCGCCAACCTGAACAACGCTACACTCAGCCACACTATAATGCCACCCCCAATATCTCGCTAGAAATGCAAGCGTTGAATTATTTGGCTCAGGCAGGCTACACGGGCCTTACTGTGAACGACTTGACTCGTCTTTTATCCGAGTCGGATGACTTTGAAGATGAGTTGACCGTCATGGCAGACGTGCGCGCATACTTTACCATCGCATACAAGGCAAGTATTATCCACGACGGAGACGTAAGAAGAGGCTAAAATGTCATACAGCGCGTTGTCGACACCGTTCCACTCAAGATCGAGCAGTCTCTGCATCAAGCTCTGGCAGAGAGTCTGTCAGTCGGCCTACTCCGGTGCCTCATGGTCGACAGCACGTCGACAGGTAGCTTTGCTGATTATATGGCAGAGCTAGTGAGCGAAGATCCAGCGATCGAGGCAAAGCGGGTCGAGCTAGAGGCAAGGAAGACTCGACTCCAGGAAATGAAGAGGAGACTTCTCGATTTTTGAATGGCGCAGACGATGGGGATTTCGTGTACTGTCCGTGACTGTTCTTCCTACATACGTATTACCATTCCACTCAAATACCCTTATTTACTGAGCACGACGGGTCAAAGGGTGGTTTCGCTGAGAAATTTTTGCTGTCAACCGTCATTTCGAAGACACGCTAAGGTTGGACGATCCGATATCCAAATCTGTAGTCAAGTCACGGCGTTGCGTGAGTCTGACACTTTCAAGTTGTTACATAAAAGGCTACAGTACTTGCCTCGCAGCTTCAGCGATGCATAAAGATCTGCGCTTTATAAAAAAGTACAGGCTCGTGTCGTCACCCTCTTCCCAAGTGACTCTAGCCAACTTCATTCTTCTGGGCACCGCCTAGAGTTCAGCCATGGGTGCGGGAGGGCTGCCTCGGAAACGAGCTTCGTTAATTCCCGAAGTTCAGTGATTCATCTGGAACCTCGGGTGTCTCATTTTACTGTTGGTGTAAGGCTCTCACAACAGGATGCACCTCATCACGATCGATCGTATCCTGTGTTCTGGCTTCACCGTGGCAGCAGCGAGGATGATTTTTTTGTGCACGTGTCTACAACGGTCACGATGCATATAAAGCCTGCGTCCTCACCCTTCTCCCCACCACCCACTGTTTTCTCCCCAACTGGTGCTAGTATGAACTTCAGCATCGGTAACCGTGTTGGACGCAGTATCGCAAGACAGTTAACCATTGGCTCGACCTCTTCTTTAGTCACGGGGAGACAGTCCTCTTCGGATGACAGCTGGGATCCACTTGACCTCTCGTCGACAGAATATGCGCGTATGCGCAGGGAGTTGATGCAACTCATCAACAGTCTGCGGTCGATGGGGCAAGTTGAGAAGAATTGCGTGGCTATTCTGCGCCATTAATCCAATTTCCTTAGTGCGGAAACAATGATTGATCTTCCCTCCATCGTCGTTATCGGTGGCCAGTCTGGTACGTAAGACTGGAATTTTGCTTCCCTCTTTGGCCCATTACTACTTTTCAGCCGGGAAAAGTTCCTTAGTTGAAGCAGTCAGTGGAGTAGGTTGCCGAATTTCTGTCGATCATGATTATTACCTGACGGTTTATGCTAGGTCAGTGTTCCACGAGATAGCGGCACCTGTACGCGGTACGTCTCCCGCCCTCCATCACAACCATCCCCCTCATCTATCGGACAGGTGCCCCATGGAATGCACGATGTCGAGCGATGCGAAGGATTGGTCTTGCACGATCAAACTTCGATTTGATTATGACTCTTCTGGGAATTCTGCTTCGCAACACAGGGAAGTAGTTTTCGGCCCCCCTATTACTGACAAGAGTGAAGTGGATATCTGGCTTCGTCGTGCACAAGCAGCCATCCTCAATCCGGATCTCAGCCCGGGAAGCTTTCACAAAAAGAACGCACATGAGCTAAAGACTTTTTCATCGAACAAATCTCTCAAGTTTTCACGCAACGTGGTCTCCATCTTCATCGAGGATCCTAGTGCCACCGACTTGTCTTTTGTAGACCTGCCTGGTTAGCATGAAATTATGCGGCAGTGTCTGTGCTAATTGTTTCTTCAGGGCTGATACAAAATGAAGATCAAGAAGTGCTTGACCTGGTGCGAAAACTCACTGAATCATACATCAGTCGCCCGAATACGATCATCTTAACCACGATACCCATGAGCGGTAGACTTATAAATCTTTCCTTGAGATTAAATATGTCTCTGAACCATCGTATTTCCGTTTAGACGACATACAAAACCAGCAATCCGTAAAGCTGGCCAGAGAAGCTGATCCCGGGGGAGAGCGTACTATAGGTTCGTTGATTGAGGTCTCAACGAGCGCACACTCCTCATATTTCCTCTTCATAGGGGTACTTACTAAACCCGATATGCTTGGGGACGGTGCTGTCAATGCTAAGAAACTCTGGCTTGACGTCATTGAAGGGCGCCAGCACGTGCTGAAGCATGGTTATTACTGCGTCCGCCTACCCGACGATTCTCAGCGGGCACAGCGCCTCTCAAGGTCCGAGCTCCAACGCACCGCCGCAGAATACTTTGACAAGACTGCACCGTGGCGCGATGTTACTGATCGCGGGCGATTCGGAATTCCTGCGTTCGTCTCAGATATTAGTGTCCTGCTAGTCAGCCATATCAGAAAAGCGTGCGTAATATCCCTGCATATTTCTGATTTACATTCGGCTCAGCGAATCACTGTGCAGCATTCCTCAGCTCAAAAAGGATGTTGAGCGATTATTCGATTCTTGCTTAAAGGAGCTTAGTGCTCTTCCCAAGCCGCTCGAGACTGATCCGCAAATCGAGGTTCTTGCCAGAGTAAACGCGTTCTGCGATGCATTCAAAGGTGTTGTCTCAGGAGCCAGCTCGGACAAGACGCTTGCTCAGCGAAATCGAGCTATCTACACCATATTCGGTAAAGAGGTCCGGGGAACCGCTCCGGATTTCCGTCCTTTCGAGAAACCCGCGGAATATTTGCCAATTGATGTTCTTGATTCCGAAGAAAGTACCATTGTAAAGGATAACAGAGTGAAGATGATGGGCGTGCTCGAGGTTCGCAAAACAATCAAAGAGTACCGCTCTACCTCTTTATCTTGACCAGTTACGCTCTCTGACCCCTGACACAGGTCGATTTCCTGGGAACTTCCTGGAAATATCCCGTACGAGGCAAAGGCTCGTCTCATCAAGCAATTTACAACACTATGGTCGGAACCTACGGAGAAGTGTCTGACATCCATATATGATGTACTGGATGATGTCAGTGATATTCTCGTCAAGGAGCACTTTGGCCGGTTCCAGGTTCTCCAAAATTTGATCTCGTACGTCGCCGATATCATTATGCAAGGTTGAGGTAGATTTCATTGTGTTTGTAGCGTTCTTATCCGGCCCGACATCGAGGAACACAAGGCTAAGGCACTCGTTGCAGTCAAGGAAACTCTAAGGCTTGAGTTGATACCAATCTATACTCAGAATGAGAGAGACTTTAATAGCCTCCGCGAATCGTGGCGTATAAAGTATCGGAAAGCTCGCCAAAAGCCTGGAGAATACCGGATTCCTGAATCACCTTCCGAAAGTGTATTAGCATACCGCGAATCGATTCCGATGGCCGCATCACCAGCGGGCCGCGCTCGCGAAACGGTTCCACCGGAGATTCAAGCCTTGAATTATCTAGCTCAAGCTGGCTACAGAGGCCTTACTGTGGACGACTTGGCTCGTCTATGTCCAGACCAATACGACGATGAGTTGACCGTCATGGCAGACGTGCGCGCATACTTCACTATCGCATACAAGGTACGAGATTTCTAGACGGCACGCATGCGGTGAGGCTGAACGGCAGACATACAGCGCATCATCGACCACGTCCCGCTTAAGATCGAACAAACCCTCCATCAGGCTCTGGCAGAGAGTTTGTCGGTCGGCCTGCTTCGGCGCCTCATAGTCGACACTACGTCGACGGGTGATTTTGCAGATCGTATGAAAGAGTTGGTAAGCGAGGACCCAGCGATTGAGGCGAAGCGGGCAGAGCTAGAGTCGAAGAAGAACCGACTCCAAGACATGAAGAGGAAGCTCGCCAAGTTTTAAAACATGGATGTTTCTTGTCGTTGACTTTGTTGTGCTTACTATGACTTACGGAAAAAGTATGTGATTCGTGATTCAACACGAGCATGGCACTTGCTTGTGGCCTGTACATAGTAGTGTCCCATCAGTGCGAGTCAGTCCGCCGTGTGAGGGCCGGACTGCACAATTTGTAGCAGATGCCTTGTGTATACGCACTGGTTCCTAATGCGAACCATTGAGACCGTGCCATTTACGGCCGGGTTGCTAAACATACGCGAGTGTCTGGAAGCACTGGCCACTTCGTGGCTTGCCGAGGAACTGCTCGTTCAACACATAAACCGTGTCAACTATCGCAAGAAAGCGGAATGTACTTTACAAACACTACTTGTATTTTTATTCGCAACTGATGATCTGCGTTGCTACCTCGGCGAATCCAAATTCAAACACTGCGCTTTTATGGGATGTAATAGACCAATACGTTCGCATTCTGTGTTTAGGTCGTAATCTGGCATTGTATTCGCCGAACCCATAGCGCACACACGTAAAGCCTGCATTCTTCTCTTACCTCTTGCATCTGCACCTATGAACTTCAACTTCAGCCATGACAAGCGCGGGCTGAGTTGAACTCATCTATTTCCCCCTCACTTACCCCTGTTACAGTGAGCATACAACCCTCTCCAGACAGCAGCAGCTGGGGAGCACTTGACCTCTCTTCGACCGAATATGTGTTGGATATTCAGACATACGGTGTGTGGTTGTACAGCCACCTGATTATATAAGCGTAATGGCGTACTTAGAACCTTCGGTAGTTTAGTTATTTTTCTTTAGTGACTACTACCAATTCTACAGGTACAGTACTTTACTCACCATCATTACTTACTCTTAATATAGTGACTACTACCAATTCTACAGCTCTACAGAGTTTTTTCTACAATATGTGGTTAGGTGCAGGGGGATCATGCGACTTCAGAGCCAGTTTGGATTGATTTTGAAGATGCTACTATGTCGGCTATAGAGCCGTACTACGTCGGCTATGAGTGGTGGCTGGGCACTCTGCCGTACTCCGTCTGAATCTAAAAATTGAACGGAGAGCTGGTCGTGGGACTGATGGTTTGCGACGCATATTTCGGGAGTGTCGCTTTTGTCGGGTGAGGCGCTTTCGTCGGGTGGTGTTTGCAGTCGTCGGATGGTCTTGCAGTCGTCGCGTAGTGTTGCAGTCGTCGCGTAGTGTTACGGTCGTCGCGTAGAGCGGTTGGATCGCATACGTCGGCTGGATGTCCGTTAGGACTCGCCTGTCTCGGTAATGCCACGTGGTTTTCCTTTTTTGTCCATTCAAAACCACTTGGCGTTTCAAACTCAGCCTGCACGATGGGTCATTCCTAAATTGGGATCCCGTTCCCACATTTCGAACACACCTTTGTACTTGCTCTTAGTGCTTCATCTCAATCTTTCCCTCACTTCCCTCATCAACCCTCTCTTCTCATAGGTAATCCTGTCTTTTTATTATCACTCCAAATCATTTCTGTAAGTGATTACATATGAAAATTGATGTGGTCTGACTTGGATCAATGATCTGATAACAGATCTGTTTGACTTCAGTGTACTTGAGGCTGTTTTTGCATCCAGAGTATGTTTTCTTTCCTTAATACTGTTATTGTTAGCTTGACCCTAAATTCTCTTTGCCTCTGCATTGCTATTACAGCTTCATCTCACCCTCATCAGCTCTTCCTTTTCATAGGTGATCCTGCCTTTTTATTATCACTTCATTCATCTCTGTGAGTGGTTATATGTGAAAATGGTATGCTTTGACTCAGATCAAGGATATGATAACAGATCTTTTTGACCTCAGTCTACTTGAGGCAATCTTTGCATCAGATGTATGTTTGTTGATTCTTTTAAGACTTTGTATCTCAAATAATAGATCTGTTTGACTTCAGTCTGTCTAGGGCTTGCATTTTTATCTGGAGTATGATTTCTTCAACTTTCTGTATTGAATTCTCACTTTGCCTATATTGGGTCAATTCCAAATTTTTTTGGTGAGTTCAGTGAAATCTTATATCACTATATGACTACTTACATATATTATTATTCTAGCTCTTTTTTATTAAGGTATAGATATTATTTTCTTACATATCTTATGTATTTCTTGATTAATTTTGTTATTTTCTCATTGTGTAGGTGTTGAAGAAGACTGTGAAATTTGAGATATAAAAGTATACTGAAGTAGTAGACCTATCTTGGTGTTTACTGGTTGCTAAAGCTGATTGGTGGGGCTGTTTCTCTTTTTTTCATTTTTTTCTTCAACCCTCCTTTCTTATAGATGATCCTACCTTTTTATTATTACTCCAAATCATTTTTGTGAGTGGTTATACATGAAAATGGTATGGTCTGATAACAGATGTATTTGACTTCAGTCTACTTGAGGCTGTCTTTGCACCTGAAGTATGTTTTCATCAGCTTTCTACTTTGAATTTTCACTTTACTTGATTAGGTTGATTCTAAATTCTTTTGGTGAGTCTAATAAAACTTTGTATCTCAAATAATAGATTCATTTGATGGGCTTACCTTTTCATATAGGGTATGATTTCTTTGATTTTCTGTATTGAATGCTCTCTTTACCTATATCAAGTTAATTCTAGATTCTTATTGGTGAGTTCAATGAAATCTATATTATTGTATCTTACATATATTATTCCAGCCCTTTTTTTTTTTTTGCAGTTACACCTAGCATCTGTCTCAGGTTATTCTTGCTCTTTAAAAGTCTTAAGTGTAAAAAATGTATGTATTTGTATGCATTTTTTGTTTAAGGTGCTTATTCAATTTTTAGGTCTTCTCCTCCAACTTCCCCTCAACATGCATGGACCTCTGGCCATCAAGCTGAATGTGCTCAACATCAACTTGGATCTCCTCCTTCCTGTCGTTTGCCCAACTCTTCTGCTAATGTGAATGTAAATCAAGGCATGTCTAATGCTCTAAGAGTAAATTTTCTATTTTGATATATAGTAAATATACTAACTGAAATTTTCAGAGACATCCTCCTGTTCCTGTTATTAATTTTCCAAATTTGCCACGTAATTCCATTGAACATATTCATATGCAACATATGTATCGTTCAAGACTTTCCTCTCCACCACCACCACCACCACCACCACCAGTCTTTCATTCAATTCTTCCCTTGCAAAATTCAAATCCACCACCAATTCCACATCTACCTGTCCAATCTTTTGTTCCTCCTCAGTCCAGAGTGGACTATACAGCAAGATTGATGGAAAACTATAATTCTGCTCATCAAAGACGTCGTAATCAAAGATCAAATCAACCTTCTTCTTCTTCCTCTGCTATTATCCAGTCAATACCATCTGCTTCTTCCTCTGCCATTATTCGGTCTACATCATCTCATCCCCAATCTCATGTCTATCAGCATATCATCAATTTTCAACATGAGATAGACCAGCAAGTTCAGAATGAACAAGCAAATATTGAACATATGAGACTAGAGCAGTTGCAAAGAGAGGAAGAACATTGATGGCAAGCAGAACAACATCATCAAGCTATAATACAATATGAAATGGAGCAACGAGAGATGTTGGAAAGACAACAACAGGCCTCAATAAGACTAGAGGTGGAACATCAGAGATTGGTGGAGCAAGAGCATCTTGCAGTTATTCAGCAGCAATTGGAGGAACAAAGAGTACAAGGACAGCAGCAGCAGGCATTGATTCAGCAGCAACTGGAGCATCAAAGAGGACAAAGACAACATCAGCTGGCATTTGTTCAGCAACAACTAGAGAGTCAAAGAATACAAGAACAGCAGCAGGCATCAATTCAGCAGCAGCTGGAGTATCAAAGAGAACAAAGGCAACATCAGCTTACATTTGTTCAGCAACAACTAGAGGATCAAAGAGCACAAGAACAGCAGCAGCAGGCAATAATTCAGCAGCAGCTGGAGTATCAAAGGGCACAAAGACAACAACAGCTAGCATTTGTTCAGCAACAACTAGAGGATCAAAGAGTACAAGAACAGCAGCAGCAGGCAATAATTCAGCAGCAGCTGGAGTATCAAAGAATGCAAAGACAACAACAGCTAGCATTTGTTCAGCAACAACTAGAGGATCAAAGAATACAAGAACAGCAGCAACAGGCATCAATCCAGTGGCAACTAGAGTATCAAAGACAACAACAACAACAGCAGCAGCAGCAGGCATTTGTTCAGCAGGAGCTAGAGCATCAAAGAGTACAGAGACAATGGCAGGAAATATTCATTCAGCAGCAAGTGGAGCATAACAGAATACAAGAAGAGCAGCAGTTGGCATTGGTTCAGCAAGAGTTAGAGCATCACAGACTGCAAGAAGAGCAGCAGTTGGTACTACTTCAGCAGCAAGTGGAACAACAGCAGTTAATAGAGCAACAAAGACAAGAAGCTCTTGAGCAGCAAAGAATACATCAGCAGTTGTTGATTCAACAGCAAGAGCAGCAGGAGGCAATATCTCAGGAGGAAAGAATTCATCAATCTCAACATCAAGAGCAAATTCAGCAAATTCAACAACTCTCTCAGATGTTGCTTCATCAGGCTCTTGGAGAATATAGTCAAAACTCAGCTGATCAGTATGAGCAAGACCAGCAAAGAGGAGAAGAGAATGTCAATCTGGAAAGATCTGTATCTCCACTGTCTCAGATATTAGCTCAAAGACCACCATCACTTCCAGATTCTTCAGATTCTAGCTCCAGTGACTCTGAGAGCTCTAATGATGCTGATGGCCCACCTCCACCCTTATTTCCATCACCACCACCACCACCACCACCACCACCACCACCACCACCACCACCACCTCTTCTTCCTCCTGG